>JBBPPX010000151.1:0-62886 GCA_038092235.1 Leccinum boreale
CAGCCTCATTCCAAAGTCGCCGGACTGCGTGACCCGGTCACTTATCAATGCAGCGGACCGGGACCTCTCACTTTACAAGCAAGGTTTCTGCCGTTGCCAGACGGCGCTTCCCCAAGTTCTTTATAATGCGCTGAAACGGGCTCGGATGAGCGCTGCAAGCGGACGAGTAACGTGGTGGAGGCGGCGAGTCTAAGAGAGCCTGAAGCGCCGAAGCAGTGCCTCTCGAGCGCTTGTCCGAAGACCTTGCACTGCTGTGGCTTCACTCGTGCCTCACTGCACCACAGTCCGACCCACTGTCTTCCTGCCTACGGGAGACTAGACTCCGATAGATCGGATCCGCCGTTCTTTGTCCCTACATCGATTCGAACACCTATAGCAGAATATATTCCAAGTCATCGACTTGGGTATCCATCCTTGAACACTCACTGAATTCGCTCAACAGTTAAGTTATCACCTTTTCAGTCTCCCTCCCGCCTTTTTTTGCTACCACTTCTTCGAGCCTGATCCATAATCTTCAATGACAATTCAACGGAGTCCAATTTCCGGGCGCCAAAACCAATGGTCAAGCTATCGTTGACATTTGGCGCTCTGGCTCAGGCTTCTTACACGAGGTCTGTGTCACGTATTCCACGCCGCATCTTGCTGTCATTCGATTGATTATTAGAATGGCTAATGGCACTTTACTGGCTAAGTTCTGGCCGAGCGCGGACATTCATTTGATGCCCCCAAAAGACGATTTTGGTGAGGCGTTGTAAGTGCTAAGAGGACTGACCACATTGCCACGTTCCAGTCAGCCTGGTCGCCACATGATGCACAGGATCGCCGCCAGCCTCCACGCGTTAAACACCTTTTTACAGCACGTCTGCTTTCCTGTGGTATAAAGCCTTATCGATTCGCTCCACGCAACTTAGCATCAAGTTCTGTCTCCTTCCCACCCATTCTCATCCTACCACTTCTTCAAGCACAAGTCAATCTATTTCCTTTTCAGCGGTGCGTACTAAGTCATGAGCCAACCCCGGGATCCTCGAATCTAAATATTTGACAGAGTCGTCATGAGTTCTTTGATAAATATCGTTTTGTTTGGAGAGACGGGCGTTGGCAAAAGCTCAGTGATCAACCTGATTGCTGGGAGAACTGTCGCCAAGACTTCCCCAGACAGCCATGTTTGTACCAGGACGTTCCAGCCGTACGCTTTTTCTGTCGGAAACCGGGCCTTCAATATCTGGGATACAGCTGGTCTCGAGAGGCCAGGGATGGGTGTCAACGACTATCTTCCCCCGATAGAGCAGGCCTGCGATCTTATCAACCACCTGGCGAGCAAAGGCGGTGTCGATCTTTTGCTTTTTTGCATCCGCGGAAACGAAAACACTGTGACTACTACGCAGAGTAACTATAGGCTGCTTTATGAAGTTCTTTTCAGGTCACAAGTCCCGATCGCCCTCGTCATCACGCACCTCGAGCGGGAACCCAGCATGGAGAACTGGTGGGAGAGAAACGCGCCCAGTCTGGAAAAGTACGGTATCAAGGCTGCTAGTCATGCCTGCGTTACCGGACTACGAACACACTCGAAATACCGGGAATCACAACAAAACATGGTCAAGCTGTTGGAAGGACACAACGGAGATGGTAAATTTCGTATGCCACCGGATGAATGGTACATCGAGTTTTTGCGCTTTTTTGGAATGTTCTCCACGTTGAAGAAGGAGGCGAAGAAAAAGGATATCGTCAAGGTCTTGACGAAACGGTGTGGAATGGATCCAAAGACGGCAGCGGATGTAGCGGAGAAGTTGGAAGAAGTTGTTATTTAGGGTTGACCATGCCGTCCGACTTTGTTGGGTATGCGGTTCACCCATGCGAGCTCATTTTCGTTCTCTGCATAGGTTCTTTATATACTTGCAATTTATGTACCAAAAATGCCAATCGCGAATTTAGTGTATCGGCGAAACCCGCGGCATTATATCGCTTATGTCAGCCAGGAGTTTGCGGATCAGCCCACGACGAAGTTGGACCTGGCATTGTCGGTCATTGGAAGGTTCAACGTTCAACTCGCTGAGGCTACTTTTGATTTCCAATCGGCCAGACCTAGAAGTAGAAAACAACTTGGGCACTCCTCAAATCGAAGCCAACAACTTTCGGAAGAATGGCAGACACTCCGACTCTGAGTGTGACTTTGCTAGGTGCTGGCCAAGAGGTTGGACGTTCTTGTTGTGTACTCCAATACAGAGGAAAGACCATAGTATGCGATGCGGGTGTTCACCCTGCTTACAGCGGAATGGCATCTTTGCCATTTGTCGATGAGCTTGACTGGAGCACCGTGGATGCCATTTTGATCACTCAGTACGTCGTGAATTTATTGTTCTAGTGGAATGCTGACAAGTCATTTCTGCACGCAACAGCTTTCATCTGGATCATGCCGCCGCGCTAACCTACATCATGGAGAAGGTGGTATTTCATTAGTTATCTATCCCTATTTTCGACTGACTTCTCCGCAGACCAATTTCAAGGACGGCAAAGGCAAAGTGTACATGACTCATCCGACAAAAGCAGTGCACAAATTCATGATGCAAGACTTTGTTCGTATGGGGTTCGTCGTCCGTCTGCGCTTCTTACGGGCCTGGCAGCTAATTCCAACCATCCAGCTCTTCGTCGTCCGATGCCTTGTTCACACCATTAGAGCTTTCCATGTCACTCTCTTCAATCATTGCAGTTTCAGCGCATCAATTAATCACACCGTGTCCTGGTGTTTCATTCACTCCATACCACGCAGGACACGTGCTGGGAGCATGTATGTACTTGATTGATATCGCAGGCCTCAGGATTCTCTACACTGGTGACTACTCTCGTGAAGAGGATCGTCACCTCGTGAAAGCCGAGCTTCCTCCCGTCCGACCAGACGTGCTCATCGTTGAAAGTACATATGGAGTACAGAGTCTCGAGGGAAGAGAAGAAAAAGAACTGCGATTCACAAGCCTGGTACATTCTATCATCCGGCGCGGAGGGCATGTTCTGCTACCCGCGTTTGCTCTGGGTAGAGCACAAGAACTGCTTCTCATCCTGGATGAATATTGGAAGAAACACCCCGACCTTCACAACGTTCCGATATACTACGCGTCGAGCCTTGCAAGAAAATGTATGGCGGTTTACCAGACCTATATACACACGATGAACTCGAATATCCGATCAAGGTTCGCGAAACGAGACAATCCGTTTGTTTTCAAGTGAGCATCGTTGTCAGGACCTCGTCACACTGTGTTTTATTTTTCGTAGACACATCTCCAATCTTCCTCAACCGCGAGGCTGGGAACGGAAGATAGCCGAAGGACCTCCGTGTGTTGTGCTTGCTAGCCCGGGATTCCTGCAAACAGGACCCAGTCGCGAGTTACTCGAACTGTGGGCTCCGGATCCTAGGAACGGTCTCATCATCACCGGTTACTCTATCGAGGGCACATTGGCTCGGGTGAGTGATAATCGGAGTGGGGCTAACTTTCATTGTCCTGCTTGTTCTTCGTGTATCGTATTGTCGAAATGTCACATGTCGTTTTCCACCTTTAAGTCTGAAGTTCCTCGGCTTAACATTGATTTCTAAACTGTCTAGGATATCATGACGGAACCTGAAGAGATAACCTCCCTCAAAGGACATTCGATCCCGCGTAAAATTTCTGTGGATTATATTTCTTTCAGCGCTCATGTTGATTATTCGCAAAATTCGGAGTTTATCGAGCAGGTCAGGGCACAACATGTTGTGAGTGATAGTCCCAGCCATTTAAGCCACCGTTCAGTGATCGCCATGTTGTTATGCAGGTCCTTGTCCATGGTGAACAGACTGCAATGGGCCGTCTGCGTGCTGCCATGACGGCCCGGTACAAGGATCGTGATGAAGACGTCAAAATCCATACTCCACGAAACTTGGAGACGCTCGAGCTCTCGTTCCGTGGTGAACGTGTTGCGAAAGTGAGACTTGACCATCTTTGCCTACCTTGCTTGACGGCGCGACGGCGCATTTGAAATAGGCTATCGGTACGTTAGCATCGAAAGTACCGCAGGAGGGGGACATTCTTTCTGGTCTCCTTGTATCCAAGGATTACTCCTATACACTCCTTGATCCCCATGATCTCAGAGACTTCGCTGGGCTTTCAACAACGGGTGTCACACAGAGGCAGAGAGTGGTGCTTGGTGTCGGGTGGCATCTGGTAAGGTGGCATTTAGAGGGAATGTACGGTAGTGTGGAAGAAGGCGTAGACAAAAACGGGGTCCCTGCGATGAGGGTAGGTCTTCACAATGTCCGGATTGGTCCCATTCTGACACAACCTGTAGGTCATGGGCGTGGTTGACGTGAAACAGACGGGTCAACATGAATTGACGCTCGAATGGGATTCGGGTGCGAGCAGCGACATGATCGCCGATTCTACGCTAGCTGTGATCACGGGTATCGACAGGAGTCCAGCATCCGTGAAACGTACGCGCCAAGCATATTATCCATTTTGCGATGCTAATGACTATATGATTGCCGACAGTCACCAATCAACCGTGCTCGCATTCACACCCTCATACTGACTCTGACTCTGAATCCTCGTATACCCGAATACAACGCCTTGCCTGGTTTTTCGAGGCGCATTTTGGAGAAGTGGAACTGCACATGCCTGAGGGAGCCGAACACGACGAGCAGGAGAACGGACCAGGAACAGACACGGACCACGACCCAGCATTGATCGTTCGAGTTGACGATGCCGACGCGCACATCAACCTCGTCTCCTTGGCAAGTCCTTCAGCGTGTCTGGTCGCGGATACCAATGCTGACTCACCTCTAGGTCGTGACGAGCTCAAACGAAGTGCTGAGGAAGCGTGTCGAGGCAGTGCTGGATATGGCGGTGACAACCATTAGTTCACTCACCGAATCCTTCCAAACAGGCACGTCCGTATTGCAGGAAGACGCTGTAGTTGGAAAAGAGCTTGATCACCAGGATAAGCTGATGGACACACCTGGGGACTCGAGTCAGGAATCGAAATTACTTCAGGAAGAATCGTCCAAGATGGCTATGGTGGTGGATGTTGAGGGGTAAGAATGCTTGTTATGCATGATGGTGAGTTCCGTTTTGAACCGGGCTGTCATTTCGTCGCGTCTTACTACTTACAGGCTACGTAAACAGTGGAATAACACGAAGCCGCATGGTCTCAGGGGCTAATTTTGGCGAACAAAATTGGTCATAGCGTAGTCAGCCTTATTTAACTCATTTTAGTTCCGATATGTTGAGCGGGTGCCGCTGTGAGCTTTGAGCTTGTGAGGCACACAATCACATTTACTGGAAGATCTGTGCCTTTCACAAGCCTTCGTACGGCCTCACACTCTGGTCGAGGTTGCAAGAAAACAAGGTTTGCCGTCGACAATGAGTTGCATCAAATTGTCGTGCTGTTGGAGCTGTTTTTAGAAGTGGTGAAACCATGATAAGACAGCATATACTATTCATCATGCCGCCGTTCCGCTCACATGACCTGAACGAGTTCCACTGATATAAATTCAGACTTTGAATCGCAGATGGCACTAGTACTTTGCTTCTGAAACCCCCTCGAGCATTACACAAGCACCAGCAGAAATGGCTTCCCCTCAGAAAATCATGCCCTATGGTCCGTCCCTATGTGATTATATGCTACCCCAGGCTCACCTGTCCTGCAGTCCGATTGGGCAATTCGGGTTTGAAAGTCTCCAAAATTATCTTGGGAACTATGCAGTACGGTAAGCTACGTGTCGTACTTCCCTTTTCTTCCACTCGTCTTATACGCTCCAAAGGCACAAGCGAATGGCAAGACTGGGTCCTTGGCGAGGAGGAAGCCATCAAGCACATCAAGGTTGCGTAAGTTACAAACCAAATGTCGGTTTACCCCGCTCATTTTGGGATCCAGATATGATGCAGGTATCAATACCTTTGATACCGCAGACGTAAGTTCCAAGGTTTGGCGCAGAAACTGCCATGACGAGTGCTTTTGTTCCTGCGTAGATGTACTCCAACGGTGAATCGGAGGTCATTCTCGGCAAGGCTATCAAGAAGCTGAATCTTCCTCGCGACGAGATTGTGGTCATGACGAAGGTATGCATTTTTGAACTTGTGGGAGTAGTGTCATTTCTTATCGGCATCGGTGCCCGTTGGCAGGTCTACAACGTCGTTGGACGCACTCCCGGCGAGAGGGTATTCAAATCTGCGATTCATTCCGACCAGCTGGGATATGTAAACCAACGTGGGCTGAGTCGCAAGGTAAACAAGTTCGCTGTTCGCCCATGCGAGTCGATCTTATGTGCCTTTTGCTCCCTAGCACATCTTCCAATCCATCAAGAATAGTCTAGAGCGTCTCCAGCTCGACTACGTTGATGTCCTCCAGTGTGCGCTTTCATCCCCCCGCATTATCAGCCAATTCTGAATTCGTATTTAGGCCACCGTTTTGACAAGGAAACACCTATAGAGGAGACGGTGAGGAATCATCATGCGAGTTCAACTGATCGTTCTCACATCACGATCAGATGCAAGCATTGCATGATGTGGTTCAAGCTGGATATGTCCGCTACATCGGAATGTCTTCTTGCTGGGCCTACCAATGTAAGCTAGCTTTTTTGGGAAAGAGGTTATGCCCTGACATACTGTCCCAGTCCAGGCAATGCAAAGTATGTCTTCTTCGCAAGTCGAACGAGGCTTCACGTTGACATATAACACACAGACTATGCCATTACGAACCGCTTGACGCCATTTATTTCCATGCAAAACCATCACAGTTTGATTTACCGCGAGGAGGAGCGAGAGATGTTCCCAACTCTAAAGGCAAGAGTTGACTATATGCGTCTCGGAAAATATGCTTCATCCGAGTCGTTTTTTGATAGATGTTTGGTGTTGGTTCTATTCCATGGTCCCCGCTCGCGAGAGGGCTGCTCACTCGTCCTCTTGGCGAGAAAACGCTCCGCGGGAAGACGGACTCGTGAGTACTTGCCGATCGCCGGAATCATGCATCTGAAACGCTGGCCGATTAGAATGATCAATTCTTACGTCCAAAATGAGTCCGACAAGGACATCGTTGACCGGTACGCCCCTATGATCGTCGTGGTCACCGGGAAAAGCGATACTTAGTATTGAAAACAGCCTCGAAGAAGTTTCCAGAAAAAAGGGAGCCAGCATGGCACAGATCGCGCTTGCTTGGTCGATGGCTCAGGACGTCGTTACCGCGCCGATTGTTGGAACTACCTCGTTGGATAATCTGATGGATCTCCTCGGTCAGCTTTTCCAGCGTGTGTGCTGAAAACAGTGCTGACAACTAGACGCCTTTAGGTGCCGTCAACATTACGCTTACGTCCGAGGAGAAGAAATACCTGGAAGAACCATACAGGGCTAAGAATGTGGTCGGTCACAACTGAGTTGGGGTGGTGAATAAGTAGAGCACAGTCAAAAGCAGTGTACCTAGTAGAGCGGAGACTAACTTCACGCACCAATTCAGTGGTATGGTGCGTTCCGCTGCCGCAAGTTGCAAGGTCTCACTTCTTGGAATTGCTGTATACAGCCCGTACCGTACTTCACAATCTTGTACGGGGTACCAGTAATACTGGGGCACTCATGTCGAGCGAGTATCCACTGCATCTCCCGATGCTAGCTCTTCGACTTCACTTTTCAATGTTAACCTTCGCCAGATCTGAATCCATGACACTACCGTCTTAAAGAACGACGTCCCCGGGCTGGGGGATAGACAAAAGAACCCGATGTTGGAACCGCAGACAGTGTTAAAGAGAAGAGCAGCTTCCACTGAATTCACTCCGAAAAACCGACAGAGGCGGGGCCCGAGTTCAACACGGGGCTGGGACAGGATGAGCAGGTGTGATCCTCCCCGGGCCGATCCGAGTATCTTTGGAGACGCGGTTATGGGGGAGAGATAATTTCTGAGCGCAGGGAATGCCGAGAGCGAGAGATGATGATTGGATATGACATCGAACTCGGTTAGTGCAGCCGATCCGGGGGAGCAGGCAACGGATGACTCGGCGGCAGCGAGTTTTTCATCTGTCGGACAAGCATATCATAGCGAAAAGAGTTGTGGGGCGGTACCATTAGCCAGAGACTCGCAGCGGCCATGGTGACACTGAGTCTGTTCAGCCGAGGACCTTCTCATGCATGGAATGAGCCTGACCATACCAACTTGACGTCGTTACGTCGTAAGGACATTCACGTCTAAAGCGGGAAATCGGGAAATTGTTGTGGCTGTGCCGACAAAATTTTAGATGCTTCAAAGTTCATTTGCCACTTCAAAATGGATCTATGATAGTAAGTACAATGACCCTGCCAGTGTAATAATCTCAGCGTGCCGGCATGCTCACAATAAAGCACCCTCCCGGAAACCAAGGGTAAGTCGTTCTTCGATCTCCTCCCATGCTCCACTTCCTTTCGCCCAATCTAGTTCTCTTTGCTACCTTGACCATTGTTGGTGCGAATGTAGCTGTGGCCTCACTGCAAGAACGCCAATGCTCGGAGGCGTTGAGGAATGCAAATGTGTATTTTTTCCTCGCTCGACCATGCCACGAAACTGACGAGACGACACAAAGCTCATTGCAAATGAGTTGCAGTCCAAGTATTGGGACGGCGTTATTGGTAGGTATAATGATGGTGAACTATGGACCGACGCTGTACGTGTAATGCTATCCCTTCCTTTCTACTGCATGCGAACGCCCAGTCAACAGAACGCATTGGAGGATCTACACAACCTCATGCTCTTGACGGGCGAGGACACCTACGGGACCATCGCCGAAGACTCTTACATTGGACAGGCTGCCTTGTCTCCCTGGACGGACTGGGTCTCGTTCTTTGGCGGGAGCTACGACGACGCACAGGTATTGGCACCGTCTCGCAACCCGACTGAATATGACGGCATACGAGACGATTTTCCAGTGGGTTATACTCGCATTGTGGAAGATCAGCGACTACAAGGCTTCCCGTGGCCAGGATGACAGCCATTATATGGTTAGATGCATATGAATGTGTGCCATGTGTCTACTCCAACTCATTCATCCAATCAGTCCAGTTCTCTCGCGATATATGACATGGTTGCCGCACAGTGAGATGATACATGTGGAGGCGGACGTAAGTTTTCACATAATCCGACGTCGCTGCTCTCTTGTTGACTGACTCACTGGCAGTCTGGTGGTCTAGCGCTCGCCAATACAAAAACGCGATCACCAACGAGCTATTTTTGTTGACATCGGCTCAGGCTTACTCGAGAACCGAGAATAGTACTTACCTTCAGAACGCTCTAAAGGTGTGGCAACCGTTTCCATCGCGAAATGTAACGGCAGTTCACCGATCTTACCAGGAGTACGCGTGGTGTTCGTTTTTGGCTAAATGGTCCTCGACACACGATCATGTATGCATGTCCTTTTCTAGTGATGAATTCCGGCATGCAGGGACCCGATGGCTTGTTCAACGACGGATTAGACCCCTCTACGAGCAAGAACAATGGACAGGTACGTCCTGGCGGACATGTCAATGCACGTGGGATCTTGATATTGCCACGCTCACCTCCGAGTCTGCATCACGCCGCGACCTACTAGACCGCATGGACGTACAATCAAGTCCGTTTATCTCCCTCCTGACGTGATCCGCGTATGTCTCTGATCCTCCTCTTCCCGAACAGGCTGTCATAGCATCTGGTCTGGGCGCACTCTACGCTGCCACTGGTTGTTCAAACACGACGTTTCTGGAGCAAGCACAAGTCAGCCTGGACGCGACCATGCACTGCTCGCTGACCTATATCAACGGTGCCCTGAAAGAATCGTGTGACGACGCCCAATCCGGTGGTTCCCTCTGCAATAATGACCAGGTATGTTCCCGGATGGGTTTCTGCATCACAGACGAGCTGAAACCCCTATCTTTCCCCTAGAAATTGTTCAAGGTGACGCACGTCCGCGTTATGCTTTGATATTTCCGCAACGATCACTGGGCTGACGTCGCGTGCGTGCGCTTACTTAGGGCCTATGGACAAAGCACGTACAATACTTTTTGGATACGGCCAAAGACGCGTCGATCGCGGCACAGCCACTTCCTATCGTCGCAGAATGAGGCGGTTTGGGTCAATGCGAGGAACGCCACCAACGATGTCGGTACCGTGTGGTACGCTCCCAATCAAGGCGGATCAGAATGGGGTCCGCAGGCTTCCGCAAGCGGTCTAGAGGCAGTCATTTCTGCCGCCAAGGTATGTGTCTCGTGTGTACGATCCGGGGATGATGAAACGACTTACGCCGTCTGTCTCTTGTCATCATCTCAGTACGCATCTTGCTAGACTGTTTAGATCCATATACCCCTTTTGTCACTTGTGATCACATCCAAATTACCCTTGTTTATTTGAGAAAAGAAACAGCAATCGTCCGCAAAGGAAAACGAAAAGAAAAGGTAAAGAAAGAAAAGTAAACAGAAAAATGAAAGAGGTATGTGAGATATCATACATCAATGCTTCCACAATTCCCCAAAGTAGACGCCATTCTCTCCCCTCTGGAGAAGAAAAAAGAGATCAGAGAGAGACGAGAGAGGATTATGTGGCTCTATTATGTAAAAGAAAATTTCAAGTATCATATTCGAGACTCGCCCACCCAGCGCTGTATACTTAACCCCCCTCGGCCGTCTCCCGACGATGAAGACGTGACGAGGTCAAAACAGATGCGAGTGGTTGGTCGTCCGCCTCTGAGATCGTGTCTTCCGAATCCTCGGCCGCACTGCCGTCCTTCCGCCGCAACGTCGACGCCCGCGCGAGATCATTTTCTTGCGCGGCACCGCCGTGACCTCCCAACGCCCTTTCCAACGCCTTTTCGCCCCGTTTCTTCAATCGGAGGCTCATCCCAGACTGGAGCGAGTCGATATAAGACTCGTATTTCACGATCTCGGTTAGCACGTATTGCGACTTCCTTTCCCAATTGCTCTGCGCTCTGATCCCGTTGGCCGACCGATATTCGTACTAATGGAAACATCAGCATGTTCCCTGTCACAAGAAGAAAACACGTGTCACGCACCAAAGCAGCCATCGGCTCGCGCAGCTCGTTGTGATGCTGCAGATCCGTCTTCAACGTCCCCACATACTTTTGCAATGCTTCCAATTGCGTCTCTTCGTCATGTATGCTCGATATCATCGGCGGTATCGGTGGCTTCCAGTCGCTGATCGTCGTCCGGTCCTTCCACGGCGAATGTGGCACCCGCACGGTCGCCGTCCCGTCCCGCCAGCCGAACCGGCTCCGGTTGCTCCGCCCGCTCCGAACGCTTAGTGTATCCGTCCGGTCCACTTCGCGCGACGCGTCATTGTCCGAGACCGATCGTTGATGTGGGTCTGACAGCCGATTCCACCCGTATTCCATATTAGAGACACCACCCGCGAGCGGTTCCTTGCTCATCCGGGCAGCCCAGTAGTTGCACGTCGAGACCCATTCGTTGACAAGCTCTTCCGTGCCTGCTTGGAAGAAATAGACGCCGCCATTGGCCAAAGTCAACACCATGCAATGAGGGCGTTGCTTGTTATATCCAGGCGGCGGCAGCGCGTGCGCCAAGGAATGAGCGAGGTGGACCGTCCCGACCGAATTCGCATTTTCCTACAATGGGTGTGATCAGTTCACAAGCGTGCGCATGCGATAAAACCCTCGACGACGTACGAGCCAGTTGCCACCGCCGACGATACCAGATCCACCCCCGCCATGCTCGCCAAACGTGAACATGCTCAGCTCGCCGCGTTGGATGACCACGAAGACGTCAAGCCAATTCTTGGACCGGGCCCGCTTCCCAGCAGATTCCCAGTATTGCTTGCGACACAGCATACCCTCTTTCGCCCAAGGCGCTCCCAGCAACGCCAATTCCTCGTCCGTGATGCTGATCGAGGTCGAGTTGGACTCGTGACTCTGGAAGCTCCGATCTTCGTCTTCCTGGGTTTCTCGTATGATCGTGTGCGACAAGTTGGACGCGAAACCGAGGGCGGGAGTAAGGAACGCAGCCACGGGGTTCTGCATGCCCTAGATCGAGGTCAGCAAAAAAGATCGTGAAGAGAGCAGCTCTGGGGCATCTCACTTCGTGCGTCGAGGTTGCAAAGCTAGGCGAGGGACTGGCGCGCCCGTCGATGCTACTGTTGCTACTATACGGACTGTAGGGTGCGCCGAGGATGGACTGGATCCCTCGAATGCTGCCCCTCTTCAGCGTCATCAGACGATCGGGCTGCCCTCGCAAGCTCCGGCTGCGGGAGATAGCATGATGCGCTGTACAAGCGTCCATGAGCGGAAACATCACACGTGAGAACACATTGATAGAAAACATACCATATGGTTGCAAAATTTGTTGACTCTTGATGGCCCCATACATGTCCTGCATCGACCGAGTCAATCAAAACCAACCCTCAACCAGGTCAGACGGTAGCACGCACCTTGAGCAACCCTTCCATCTCTATCTCCCAGCTACGGTCGTAAACCGTCTGCGCAGGACTAGCACTGAGAGACTTCGACTCCGTACCAGGCGAGTGCTGGAACGACGTTGTGCTACTGTTCATCGACGGCTGCACCACCACGGACAGCCCAGTGGAAGACGGCGCCCGCGACGACACGAATGTGTCCCTAGAGATGCTATTCCAACTCGCAATGCTACCGCTCCGCTTCGATCGCGCCACTGATTGGGTTTCGGTGCCTTCCGAGTTCGTCCCTGGGCCGCTGCTGGTATCGTCTCGATCTAGATCTGTCGTCGAAGGGTACCGAGATGGGTGGACCTGCATCTGAATGGCGGCCATCGTATTCCGGACGAACTGTGTGCGGGACATGCGACTGCTGATATCGGCCACATGAAGATCAGTATTCAGCAAAAGGAGGGAATAAGTAACGGCGTGGACGACACCTAGCATCGAATTAGCCACTAAAGGATGGACGAAAAGACGGCATATACGCACTGGCGCTTCCATATAGGCGATTGGGGTTGCAATCCCAAAACCGTCTGCTAAACTCTTCGAGGATACGATCGACTTGTTGTGTCTCGGCCTTGAGAAAAAGCTTCGAACACAACCGTCTGCGCGTCCCGAGCATCAGCCACGACCACTTTGCTCTAAAGCGTCGTGCACGCACCTAAATGCATTGTCCAACTTTAACCCCGCAAAGTCGAAATAGCCCATGTAATACCGCAGCGCAATTTTGTTCATGCGACCACTATCCAAAAGGAAAAGTCATTCAGTCCTCTCCACATCACATGGACAACAAGAATGCACGCACTTTCCACCCAACCACTCGGCAATCTTGTCCTTGGCCAAGAACCCGTCGTCTTCATGATAACAACGCGCTGCCAACTCCTTGCCGTGCTCTTCCGGATCTTGCACGTCCTCCTTGTCCTTGTGCGAAAACGACGGATTGGACGCAAACCGGGTCAGGACGAGATCGTTGGTCGTAAGCTCGCCAGAGCTGACCGTCAACGCTGTCATTTGAATTGGAGCACGTCAACGGGAGTAATAACAGAAGAAGAAGAAAGCAAGACGTACACGGACGTGTCCCATCGTCGCTGGCAGGTATCAACGAAGGCTCCGACGTCGACGCAGTAGAATGGTGGTGCACCCGCAGCTTCGACGTGTCCCGGTACGACGACTGCATCTGGTTCCCGTATCCTCTGTATCGCAACGGACTGGGACCGTGCTTAGGATGCGAGATGCGCGGCGACCCGAGACCGCCCGCGCCCATGCCTTGATGTTGTTGCTGTTGTTGTTGGTGAGGGCCAGACCCCGAACGCGAGCGGACGGGTGTCCGGAGGGAATATGTTCGAGGGGGCACCATCGGCTCGGCAATCAAACAATCCTTGGACAGCGAGCTGTACCCAGCTCCAGACCCCGACGATGACTCCGTTGGTAGGGTAACGATGGGGGTTACAGTAGGCATAGGAGGCAATACAGGGGACTTTACGTCCAACTGGAACGATAAAGGTGCCTGACTAGCGCTCGCGATCAACGGGGATGATACAGCACGACGGCTGGACGCAGATGGGTCCCGGAGATCGAGCGACGACGATCCCGTGTCAGGGTCCAAAGTCGACAGCACCCCTTTAAAATCGCGGAGTATACCATGCAGCGAGGTCGAGGACTCCCAGGCTTGAACTTCGAGCGGCGAGCAGTGGTCCTTGGCGGGTATCGTCGGTGCCGGAGAAGACTCCAGACTAAGTTTAATAATATCGAGGTCACTGACGCTCATGCTGCGGCGCTTGACATGTCCCGTCAATGGTCGCTCCCCGGAACGCGCGTCGGGAGAAGGTGTACGTCCTTTCATTCGGGACACCGGATCAACGACGACGAGCGAGCTCAAGTCAGAGTCATTGCTGGCACGATCCATCGGACCCGCATGAATAGGTGGCAATGGCTTTTCGCTCTGTGGAGGTGGCTGTGGTGTGGTGAATACGTCCCCGAGGGGTGACAGCGCGGGCGTAGGTTGTACATCCCCGGGCAGCGGTGGTACCGGGGGTATGAAACTATTAAACAGCGAGGGTCTGCCCTGGGATGACCCTGACAATGAGGTATCCGTGCGCTGTGTCATAGAACGGTCATATGAATGCACGGTCGAGATGTGGACTAGTTGACGTACGGAACGATCGCGCGTGGTCGACTGTCCGAGCATTTTACCCAAGAACGCGCTCGTTTTGGCCTTGACAGAGTTTTTCGTGCTCTGGACAAAGAGGAATGTTGACGAATTCATGAAAAAAAATGAAAGAAAAAAAAAGTACACACCTTGTCAGAGTCGACTCTGGACGTCGTTCTCGACCGTGGGCTGGCCATGACCCAATCTGATCCGCTAGGGCTGACAGGATCCTTGGGTAGCTTGGATGTTGACTTGTGCGAGGCCGCGGTGATCGACAGCTTGGGTGGTGCAGGCGAGGCCGTGCTCGTAGACGAACGTGCCCGCGTCGTAGCGTGTCGAGAACCAGAATTTACGGGCAAAGGCGGGGGAAGCTCGGATCGCTTCTCTCTTTCCTTTTGCGCTGCAGCGAGGTTGGGAGGCACCACTCCGCCCCTCTCTTTTGCCTTGCGGACGAGGGTGGCCAGGTCTGGGCTGCTGGAGGTGCCGGGAGATCGATAGATGGATCGTCGTTTAGTTTGCATGTCAGGATCTTCAGCGTCATAAAAGACTTCGTTAGAGGAGGAGGAGGAATTCGAGAGGGGTCGGGCAGAGTGGGGGTTAGTGTTGAGCGATGGTGTTGGTGGAACGATAATGGGCGTCGGGGGTTGTTTTGCAGCGCGGATTGTCTTCTGATGATTCTTCTCCTGTCGATGCGATGGCGATGCGAGCTTGGAAGCTGCTGCTGGATTAGCGGCACTTGGTGGAGGACTGTCTGCGCCGAGGGTATTCACGTCCAGACTTTCTCTGAGGTGTACTGTCCCGCCCGTGCGTAAAGCTTGCTCAAAATCGAGTTCTGTTCGGGACAGCCGTCGGCTGACTGGGGTTACGTCCCTGGAAGCTACAGGGTGGAGACCGGTCGTATATGTGGGCACCGAAGTACGCGGTGAGGGTGTCGCATTTTTGAAAAACGATGCCAGGTTGACGACGGGGAGATTTACAAGCTCTCGGTCAAGGTGTGGGTTCCGCCGTCGTCGTCTCCGTTGTTCGCCAAGAGGGCTCGCGCCAACGTCCCGGATTCAGAACATTCGTAAGTACTCAATCAGCCAAAGCTAAGCTTCTACTCGTTCCCCAACCCTGCACAAATTGCCCACACAGTAATCATACAACGTCATCGTATTCTACACGTAAAATAAAATTATAGGGCAGCATATCTTGCAACGGCATCAGCATGTCAACAAGCAACTCGGTGGAAAAAGAGTGAGAGCAATAATCTATGGTCAAAGCCAATATTCTACAACATCCCGCGTTCCAATCAAGAAAATACATGCACGCAGGCCCCATAAGATCAACAAGGCTAATCGCCAACGACGACGTACGTTGCTGGACGTCGTCTCAGAATCAAAGAATCGGTTCGTTCCCTTTACGTGTTATTGGAGAGCTTGGCAGCCCTGTCGACGTTCTCCGCTGTCTCTTCATCGCCGTCATTCCAACCTGTGAAATCCCGTTTGGTGCCCGATTTGCGGGTGCAGCACGAGCGCCCGAAAACCCGGTGGGGATAGCGTTCGTGGTAGCAGAACGAGGTCTGCCAGATGCGGCGATCTTGGGCAGACCAGCGCCACCGCTCTTCCGAGAGTTGGTGCCATTTGGAGTGCCAGAAGCCCGATTTCTGCGAACACGATGAGCACGATCACACCCAAGGCAGTACACGAAATCACCTCTTCTTAATGACATCTGTCTTGAGTGACAACGGCCGGACGACGCCGTGTAGTTTCTTCAACAGATATAAGGTCACGATGATGATGAACAAACATTAGATATACTCACAAAGAAAAGGCCACATGCATTGCCTGTTCGGATATGAGTCAATCAAACATCGGCCGAGGATCGATGTGATGCTACTTACAAAGAGGCTGTCCCTCCGGATCACGTCTCCACAGCGGGGTGTTGGTCGTCTGACAATTCGTACACGATGTGGGGGGTTGATCGCTATCATCGCTGCTTCCCTTGGCAGTAGCACTGCTACTGCACTCGATAGTCAGCTCAGGGGTGCTCGTTGCCGATCTGGAGACGCCAATCGTGGTATTGGCCGTGGACTTCCTTCGCTGTAACCCCTGAGCGACGCGGCTCGTTGATGATATCTTCCGATTGGCCATCCGAGGGTTGGTGGTGCTGTTGCCGCTTTCGACGGACGGGGGGGACGAAGCGCTGGATGTAACGTAGGGTTCAGGAGAAGCAGTCGACGAAGGGAGGCCATTGCCCCAATCGCTGGTCGGGCTGGCATGAATGCTATGCAAAACCATCTCTCCGTGCTCGACGGGCAAAATCTGCGTAGGATCGACGTGGGTATACGGTCCCTGGCCTAGATTTAGACCGGCGTCCAACGATGGGAATGGGAGTCCGAGAAGCTGACGGTAGTCGACGCCATCATCGGGGGCAAAGTTACCCCCGCCCATATGTTGAACGTAACCTTCTGCCATTGCTGAGTTGACGGCGGCAGTAGCGGCAGATAACCGTTCATCGACACCAGGGGGAGAGCCGACCGAGGGCGTATAAGTATGGCCACTCAGCGAATGCGGCGCAGAATCGTGGAAATGTAGATCGGATGCTCTAGCATCATCGGAACTGTGGAGCATATGTGGGAATTCATGATGTGATATGGCGCTTCCAGGTGAGGTGAAGTCGAACATGCCGTCAAATGGAGGGAAGGTGAAGTTGAACGTGGTAGATGGGAAAGAACCGTTGCCAACGTATTGATCCACCTCTCGAGGTTTCGTCGCCCGCGGATTACCTTCGACGTTGGACGGATCGGCCCGTAGAATGCTCTCGGCATGTGGTGCATCTGCACGCCGCTTCTGCCCCGCGAGGCTGTCCGGGGACAACGGTTTACCGTTCACTTGGTGCCTACCGCTTGGGCCGGTGAATATACCTTCGCGCTCCACAGTGTGGTCAAAGCTGGTCTTGCGCACGTGTCTCGGAAATGCACGGGACTTTGATGATTGGTCGTCAGGGGGGAACTTGGATAGCCCATGGAGGCCAAAAGAAGGGAGCGAAGAAGGATGAATGGCTGGGGTGTCGACTGCGGACATGGAATGATTAAATTGATTAACGTGTGCGTCGTCACGGGTGGGACTTCCAAAGGGAGAAGCCTCATGGCCCGTATTGCCTTCATATATGGCCGATAGTGCGGAGCGCATGCCACCTGAAGAAGAAGTCGCAGAAGGGCGCGACGAAGATAGGGTGGAAGCACCCGGTATCCGTATACTGGGTGATGGTGCAAGTTCTCCCGATGGCCGCACAGCTGGTTCGGGAGAATGACACGTACGATCTTGAGGATGTGAAAAGGGATGATGAACGTTAAACTGATGTTGCATAGCAGCGTGCTCAAACTGCATGACGGACCGAGGAGGACGGGAGCGGGAGCGACTTTGAGGTCGCCAGTCCATGGAAATTCGAGATCTTGATCTGCTCATGGCCCGCCAGTCCATTGCCTCCCCGCTGAAGTAAATTCGCATCACCAAAAGATGGATTGAAAGTAGATCACGTACTCGTCTTCCTCGACGCCATCTTGATTGGTACCGTCGAAACCAATTACCTGTACCTTTGTCTTGCCCTTCATGAACGATCTCCCTCTCTCCTCGAGAGGGGGTTGAGAATTTGAGGGGATGAGGTGTGCGAGGGAGGGACTCGAAGCGATGTTTTCTGTCTTGACACGTACAGCAAGTTGCGGGGTAGGGGGCGCGTCATCCTGCTCCTTCTTCTTTTTGAGAGCAAGGGCCATCATACGCCATGTGATGTTTTCCATTCTTTGTGCGTGAGGAAGGTTGGCTTTGGTGCGCGCATACATCTTCCAGACCTGAGTGGCGAGAGGATCTTGTTTGGCGAGCTTCTCCGGATCCGTCTCGGAGGATGGCAGAGCATATGATTGGACATCAGGAGAACCTGATAGCATTGGGGAGGTGAACGAGCTCGACACCGGTTCGTTGCTCGATGTACTGAAGAGATCGTCAGCAAAGAGGTCAGACAGAATGGCAGACTTTGATTCTGCGGAAAGCGATGCAGTGGTGGAAGGTGAAAGGTGAACGTGACCAGAGAGAGGGGATGGATCTGGAGCGACGGTTCCGTTCTGCGGTATTTGGAGCTGTGTGAGTGGAGAGTAGAGGCCAGGTGAAGAGGGGTGAGTGGATGTTGGGGACATCCAGAGGGAAGGGGGTATGCCGACGTTTGAGCGCTCGATGTGGTGGCTGTATGGGTGATAGTTTACGGAAGCTATTGAAGGGGGGTCACGATGGAGGTAAGCGTCTGGACCACTGTCCTGTCTGCGAGCATGGGGAGGATTTGATAGGGGATGATCGAAACTCTGGGAGGCAAGGTTAGGGGGGGAGTAGGGAGGTAGGCAGACGGGACTCACAGGGATGGTTACACGATGAGGCTGCCTGTGCTGGTGAAAAGGGGGGGCCTGTGGTACGGACGACAGGGGAACGTCGTGAGTTGACTGCTTGAGCGAAATGGTGGAGATGGGATGAGGTTTTGAGGGGGGTATTCTGGGAGTGTGATGGGCGGGGAGGGACTGAGGCCAGGCGTGGTGATCGTGGTGAAAGTCTGGCAGATCGCGAGAGTTGAGCCTATGATTTGGGAGGAAATGACGACTGTCGTCTGCGGTGGGGACGGGGAAGACGCCATTAGCTGCGAGGTTGGCAAAGACGGTCGGAGTCAAGGGAGCGGCAAAGACGTTGGGCCAGTCATCTGTTTGGAATGCATGCATCTGATCTGAGGAGGGATGGTGCTGAGAGAGCATGAATCGGGTGCTTTGGGAGGTCAGGATGGGAGAGAGAGAGAAGAAGAAGAAGAATGAACATACCCAAGTTGTAGAACAACGCCAGCGAGTAAAACTGAACCAAAAAAAAATGAAAAAAAGGCAGGGAGCCAGAAAAATCAGCGACGACGAGGTGAACTTGACCAGGCTCAAGAGGCGAGGGACGTCCACTCACCACGGCAAGGCACATAACCTGGACATGCGCTACCAACAGAGCAAGACCCCGTAATCACTTTCTATATCGGGAAATATGACCCCCCTCATATTCACATGTCCATCCGCGCTGTCAGAGGTACCGTGTTTTACGTCCTCATGGTGCACCCGCAACTGAGACGCGCAGTCTTACGTCATCCTTGAAGCTTGAACATCCTCGGCAACATCAGTCAACATCGCTCGGGAGCGCCTTCCATTCTGCCCCCTCCCCTCCTCTCGTCCGCTCTCAATGTGGCATTCATTTAGCGCTCATCAGATCCGGTGTCCGATCTCAGATCCACACCCCTCCTCATATTTTTGGTTTGTCCGAGTTTTCTTCTCACTCTCTCTCCGTCGGACTTCTGATTGGCACAACTCTCCCTTCGATTCCTGCGCCATTAGACCTCCCCGTGTGACGTCCTCGGCTCCCCCTCGCCCCAGCGCAGCCTCCCTCTCATCTCTCGCGGCTCCACATGCTCTCCGGCGACCCTGTGGATCACCCAGATCACCCAACTCCCAACACCAACTCCCCATTCATCCCCCGCATTTCTGCCTTCCCAGGCTCCGTCACCATCAGCTTGCGATGCACTGCATACAGCTCATCCTGCCAGCTTACGCCCCCTCTTTCGGCCAACATGTGTCGGAATAGGGTCCATCGATATAACGGCATGCCATTGTCCGTCTCATTTGCTCGTCTCCCTTTCCTTTTTAGCTCTTCTCACCCGTCCCTGCGCTATGAGCCTGAGAACGACTACACTTACTGGTTCATTGTTGCTCACCTCGTATAGGTCCGACGGCCCGACTTCGGGTCCTCGTAACTCGTCTTTGGTCTCGCCCCTTGCCCCTCTACGAGATTCATGCATCGTGTATCACGTCGTGCTGCTGCGCCGAGTATCCATGCTTCATGTGGGTCACTCGATCGCTTCCAGTTCCTCGACTCGCTCTTCATCTCTAGTCCCAGCCCTCAGGAACCTTACATCGTCTTACGAAGCATCAATTCAACCAGCGCCGCATCACGTCCTTACCCCACTTGGTCACGCCTCTAAATATATCATCTTGGCTCCCGACCCCTCCAAACTCCCGACAAGTATAGCACACGTCCCATCTATCTTCGATATTAGTTTGCGGCCACTCGTAGATATACCGACCGTATGTTCTACACTCATGCCTTCTTCCTCCCCTTGCTCTTGCGCTTTTTTGGTCTGCCTTCTTTACCATCCTCTCTCTCGGCTGTTGCCTCTTCTTCTTCGTCCCCTTCCGTCACATCGGCGTCCACACGACCCCCATCACCGCCGTCATTCAGCTGTGGCGTTCCCCTCCCATTTTCAGCCTCTGGCAACGCCCGAGACGCCACAGCTGCTTTCTTCTCTCGTGACAGTTCGGGATCATCTGACCACTTCCATACATCTTCGAGTTCCCCACGCACAACCGCCGTCGCGACCAAGGACAGGATGCATGCAGGACTTGACAATGCTCTGTCAGCCTTTCTCTTTTCGGAATAATGGCCAAAGAGGACCAAAGAGGGGTTATGATTATGTGAGGTGCGCTTACCTAAGGTATAACAACGCTGGCTGCGCCGTTTTCAACATATGCATAACTGTCATGGTCACGACCAGGCCAACGACGTATGCAGTTAATGTGACAAAGAAGTAGGGTTTCTTGAAAGACGTCCGTCTCTTCTCTGCACGCGCGTGGTCGTACCTGAGTGCCAGAGAAATAAAAATACCCGGTATAACGACGTCACCAAGTCCAAGCATGGTGAACCCTCTGTCAGTGGCAAATGTCATCGATTTCGGCCACAAAAGCTTAATGGGCACGTCAAGAGAGGTTGCCACTTTCACCATCTGCTGGCCGTGAGACAAACACGGGACCCGGAGAATGCATCTTACCACTTTGGTACCAAATACCCAGTAGATGTCGTAAAAGAACAACCCCGTCAGGAGGATGCATCCCGTTTGGAACGAGTCGATTTTCAAGATCGACAGCGCATTGAACGAAAAGGAAAGCCCGAGAACGTCAGTCAACAACGCAGACTTGCGAGATCCACCAGAGAAGCTGTAAAGAATGGAAGGGAGCATGCCTAGGGGCAACAGCCACAATGTTGGCGTCCGGAACGACAGGGAGAACATCTCTGAAGAGCATGGAATGATGTCATGACAATAAAACGAGGTGCATTTGACGTACCGAGTGGGCCCCGGAGCATGAGCAATCGGTACCGATCAAACTTTCTCCATCTATCCTTCCCGATCACGAATTTCGCCAACGACACGGTAGACTAACGCCACCACCACACGTGATCAGTTCGTACCAGACGAAAAGCAGGAAGAAGCAAAGAGCCAAAAGTGACGACGCAATGTACCTTCCATATGCTGCCTACGCCCGCTACCGAGAAATACCAGCCGAGTAAGAGATTGATCCATTCCTTGCCCACGTACGTGACGACCACGTACAACCCAAACAAGACCACGGAACCGACCTGTCAGAACTCGGTGAGCAAACATACAAGCGAGCGTGCGAGTTGGCGTTGGAGCGCCTGAAATGCGTGGCTCGCCAATCCATGATACTGGGCGCATACACTCACGATCGGGATGAACCACGCGTCGCTCGAAGACAAGCGGTCTGGAATGTCTTCTTCCTCCTCGTCATCCTCGTCTTGGAGAAGGCTCTGTTTCGTCGGGTGCCGAGCATGCGGGGGAGTCTACGAATTCGGCGGTCATACCAGGTCGAAAGCGAAGAAGGCAGTGAGTACGTACTGGCAGTGAACCGAATGCACCACAGTACACCGAGACGCTCGCGAGACAGAGCAACCCGGCGTAAGAAGAGATGAGGTCCCAGTCTGTCGCAACGGTGTCCGCCATCGATTCTCTGGTTACAAGTCTAACCAGAAAGAAAAGGACAAAGGAACGTGAACCACGAGAGTGCCGTAGTCAACGGTATTTGCACGAGGCCTAAGCTAGAGAGTCGTGCTGTCGACGAAGTCGATGAAATTTTGGATCGCAGCCTCGAAATTCTGCCACGTATGGACGAGTTGTGTATTGTTTGTTGAAGTGGAAGGTATTGCATAATGCCACATGGCCCGTGTATGTATGTAGGTCCCCAAAACTCTATTGAGTCGCAGAAGCTTGTCCTTTTGAGACAAACTCCTGATTGCATTCGAGTTTCAAAGACCCTCAACAGTTCGACGATGGCATATACGAATACCCTCAGCTCGACACTCCCACGGTAGCTCATCTTGTCGAAATCTCGCCGAATGCTCGTTCGTAGCCAATCACCATCATCTTACATCGCCCCTTGGTAAAACATACTATGAGCCTTCTCAGTCACTATCCCACTGTCAGCCTCCTTGCTCGACGGCCCACGGCCCGACCGCAACCGTTTCAGTTCACCGTATCCAGGCCTAAGCCAAAAAGAGGTTGCCATCCATGTCATGATTTATTCTAGACCCCGTTATTGAATCACCGCAGACTGTCATGTTTCCCTGACATTTCCTTCCTCCTCAAAACGCTCTCACAGAGGGGTGTTACTTGTTCCGCAGCAGATAATTTTAACGCATTGGTACGCTCTTTTGTCGCACACAGCTTATACTTACTTGAAGCGGGCCTGCTTTGATCAAGGCAGGTGATCCATCAGAAATCGTGGACTCCTTGAGGCCATCCTCGGGCTGAATCTGACTCACATCCTGACGAGTTCCTGCTCGGGTTATCCCTGATCTCGTGTTGATGAAGACGAGATTGAATAAGGCCGCCGGCCTAGTTCTGGGCGAGTTGCCGAACGAAGGCCATATGCTCGAGCCCCTCCACGACATGATCGATCTATCGAATCGTGAATGTTGGCGGCGCCCTGACGGAGGACTCGACATCGCCATCAACCCCTGTAGCAGGGATCAGCGGGTCGCCTCCCAAGGTTGCCCCTCTTTCGGACATCCAGTCGCGCAGGGTCGAGGCGCTGTGTATATGACCACAGTGTTTCATCTCACATCGGGTCTCCGATGGGACCGTTGTCTCCTGGGGTCGACGAGTCTCCGCACTGCTGGAGTAAACATCATCATGATCTGGACAGCGCCAAGACTCGGGGGAAAACATTTCGGGAGATATTGGGCCCCTCTGTGCCTGATCAAACCGCTCGTCCAAGACTATCACACCCGACTGCGCACATTGTGAAATGTGATCATGAGGAAAAGATGATACAAAGATAGAAAACATAAATGCCTCGGCCTTGGGTAGTTCCCATCTTCATTTACGGGGTCACCACCACCGCCGATGTCGCGCACTATTTCTTTGCTGTGAAATTGACCACCGCCACGTACTCATGGGTAGACCACCAGTCACCTTAGTTACTGACATTATATCCAACAGCTTACCCTTGGGGTACATTCTCCATTCGGTTTGAAACCCCCAAGCTGCTGTTTTTTAATCTCCGAACGCACCGCAAACGAGTAAGCTTATAACCCCTACGGGTGGGATCTTGAGAGTTGGCCTGTTGAAAGGAGTCTACTTCGTCGCAACGCGTGCATGTGAACTGATACGAGGATCGAATCTCCAGAAAAGATCACTCCTGCCAATCTCCGCATTTGATCTCTCCTCTCCCGGGTTTGGATAGTATATGGCGGGCCGGCACGCCGGCCGATAGATTCACGCTGTGCAACAAAAAAACCAAAAAAAGAGGAAAAAGCCAGAATAGAAGCTGTGCCTTATACAGGAAAGATTATATACTGTATGGAGGTCGTCCAGCCCTCCGCGGTAGACGGACAACTCCTTAAATCCATCCAACATGGTATATTGCCGAAATCCTCTCCGAGCGAATAAAGAAAACCAATGATCAGTACCCTGCGGCAATCCCATTCTTCCTCGAATCGCTCGCCGCTGTGAAGAGCTCGCGTGAGTGACAAACGTCAATGGACCCCGAGTTACCACAGCATACCGTATATCTTGCCATCTTTGCTCATGACAGCCTGAATTACCGCAGCGACGCGATTGATATCCCATACTATATCCAATCACATCAGCGCCAAGGCGGTGAGCAGGCCTTCCCCTGTCATCCATATTGGTATAAAACTTACCCGTCACGTTATGTCCCCGATCTCTGAGGCCGTCGAGGGCCGCCGCTGGAAGGACGTTATCCGCAAAAACATACTGTGGATAAAGTTGATCATGGACCCGTCCATATTCCACCGCTTGACTGAGGTCCATGCCCCAATCCAAATTCATTAACGTCTGGAAGGCGGAAGAGAATATCTTTGATCCCCCGGAACCACCAATAGCGAGGTAAAATGATCCATTGGCGTATTCAATGATGGTGGGCGTGGTGGAAGACAATGGCCGTTTGCCCGACTCAGGGTAGTTGTCTACGTCAACGATCAATCACGCTCTGAAAACGGAAGATTTGGGGTGGGAGACCCACATGGAGATGGTCGCAAGCCAAACCCATTTGTCACTCCGGGTGTGGAAAAGTCGTCCATCTGCACGCAATGATTCAGTGATGGTTCCAACATGTTCCGCGTGTTATTCTTGCCTCGTCATTAAGAATGATGCCCGTTTCTGGGTCGAGCACTTGAGAACCAAAAACCAGGTTCACCGTAGTCGTTAATGCAACGGCCATGCCATCCTTGTCTACCACAGAGACGTGGCTCTGTGCGACATCTAAGAGTGAGTACTAGTGATCCGAATGGCGAACACGTACGGTGCCATGGTCAGTCTCCACATCAAATTCAGGGTTGTAATATTCCGGGGGATGAGTTCGGTCCTTGATGTGACAGCATTAACCCAACATAAAGCCATAAAGACGCAACTCTCACGTCAGTGATGTTGGCAGTGATTAGATCAGCGAATTCCTTTGTCGGGATCTCCGCGACACGAGCCTTGGACCCTGTGTAGTAAGCCATATCTCCTATTCGCGTTCTGTAGCACGATCAGTTTTGACCACGGACAATGTGTTCCCATCTCAACTCACCGTGCTGCAAACCCAACTGGTCGCCATTTTGGATCCTGAGAGTTTACACCCACGGTGAACACATGCACTTACACTTCATCACCTCGATAATTCTGTGTACATTCAATGGATTGCGACCTGCACCAACCAGATCAAATTTCTCGATCAAGTTCAGCATGTGAAGGAGAACAGGTCCGGAAGTCGGAGTATGTGTGGTGTACACTTTCTTGTCTTGGTAAGTCCCTTGGAGCGCACGTTCAACCTTGACCGAATAGTTTTCGAGGTCCGCATATGTGAGGATGCCACCTGTTTGACGAACTTTGCGAATGATGGAATCAGCAATAGAACCCTATACCGGTGTTCGATTGAGTTACCGACGTCCATGAAGAGAAAGAATTGAACCCAACCTTGTACAAAGCCCCCGGACCATCATTTGCAATGATGCCGAGAGTGCGGGAGTAATTCGTGCGCCGAATGGCATCCCCCTGAACGAGCAGCTTTCCCTCGGGGGCAAACACAGCGCTCCAGTCATCATTATGAAGCATGAGATCCGAGTGCATCTGTAACGTGTAAACAGCGTGAACATGTTCTGCCGTGATCACCTACTTGGATCCTCTTAGCCAGCTCCACATCCACGGTCCATCCGGCTGCTAGTTCGATGCTGGGCTGAACGAGTCTATGCCAGGGCAAGCGACCCCATCGACGATGGGCTTCCTGGAAGCCACGAAGTTCACTTGGCACTGCGACTGACAAGCCACCGAACTTGGAAGCCTGAGGATTGCCAATATACATCGACTCGTTCGCCAGCCCTGGTGCCGTTTCCCGGAAGTCTACCGTAAACACCTCAGAAGCCGCACCCGGCCCTGTGGGTGGCACACGGACGGCCATGAAACCACCTCCACCAATCCCGGAGCTTCATAGCAAACGTTGAGTCGAATCCACTCGTTCTACGGCGGAGGTGACAGATAGACTTACGAGAACATGTTCACCACACCGGTGCAGAATGAAGCACTGATAGCGGCATCGATGGCGCTCCCACCGTCCTTGAGTACGTCAACCCCGATGTCCGAGCAGCGTTTGTTCTCTGCTGCAACTGCTCCATGGTCTGCAGTTATCAAGTAGGCAGGATTGCGAACGATCTCGGGGCGATGGGAGGAGTGTAGACACGACAAAGGTCTATGAACGAGCAGGAAGACGAGGCAGAGGGAACTAATCGCGAGGAAGACTCGCTTCCACGAGCTTGTCACACGAGTCTTGGCGCGGGAATCGGTGTAAAGAGGGAGGGTATCATCGGGAGAAGCTTTGCATCCAGTCACGGTCAGTAAAGGGACGTAAATGCTTGCATCCCTGAGAGCGGGTGGTTGCTTGGACGACATTCGACTGCAAGAGTGTCTGTCAACGCGTGAGTCTCGTCGGTCTGCAACCTCACACGAGATTGAGGGAACAGACCAACGGCTCCGGGCCGAACCTGGCCCGAACTAGATTCTTCGGTCCACGGACTCACGGAGTTTGGTGAAAATGTTACCGCCATCGATAACACAGCGTTACGTACGATTACTAATAATATCAATCAATGCCCTCAGTTGCTGAGTTGTCACTTGCCATCATGTCCAAGCGTAGAACTGAGGTCGATTCTGCATCGTGTCTGTCCTACTACACAGATGCAAGGTCGGTTGAAATTCTGCTACCTAGTTCATCATACCGACTATACACCTTAGCTCCAACGTTTCACACGTCCAAGTCGATAGAATAGGTTTTTGAGCCCTCTTGTTTCGCGTCCCAGCGTGCTCAAATTCTCGCAGACCTTTCAAGGCATAGGCCGGCGAAGCGGGGAAAGACTTCTGGGCTCAACGCGCGTTTCGACCGCATGATCAAATCAGTCAACAGCCTGCTTTCGTACGGCAACCACAGCTCAGCCTCATCGCGAAAAAGGATGAAGTCTGAATCATCCGGTACTTCCTCTGTCAGCGGCCACGATTCTCCGAAGACCCCAGTGAATGCCTGCGGTAACCTGCACCCAGTCAATATAGGCAAAGACTTTTCCCTACTGAAAAGGAAAATGACACCTCTGGTATTACCTCAAGGAGAGTCCGATGGATGTCCTAAGCCTGTGGTATGCGTATATGCGCTTCATCCTTCCCGATCTCCCGTACTTTTCCCTTTTTGACCCATAGGCTCCATCCAAGGAACCAAGAAGCCCACTCCCCGATTGGCTCGCGAACACGTTCTCTGGCTTAGAACACGGCCACCCCTTGCGGGGTTTGGTTTCGCCTTCTCGCGTTAATTCAGAATCCACCTCTCTGCTGAAACTACCGGGTGCTTCGCACGAGGAAGAACTATTTGCATTCTCTCCCTTCCAGTTCGACAAACAAGAGGAAGTTCCTGAAGCACCTTATCGCGCAGAACATAAAGAATTGACTGGGCGAGGAAACGGTTTATCCATCGTACCTAAAGAACCTATGCTATCGCACCTGCAGCCGAGGGCAACCTCCAATTCCTTGCCATTTTCAACCCCCTGCCACCCGGTTCACAGACTAACGGTGAATCAAATCGTTGACGGCACATCCTGTGAACCCTTGGTTTTACCACAGCAAATGGCTTCTCGGGCCACTGACATAATGCATCCTTCAGCATCTCTTGCGTGTGTTTTACGTTCGGATGATGAAATTGTGCAGCCACAATTGGCCCGGATATTTTCAAATCTTACTCAAGACAATGGAGGGGTCCCCTCGGACTTTTCAGGGCATGACATCCTCACGAGTCACAATTGTCAGCTGTCTCAAGATGGCGAAGACAACCTCAACGTGTACGCAACTCCAGGACCCACCTTGGCTTGCTCCCGGCCAGTCTACTTTGATTCACCAACAGAAGATCCTTCGCTATCTGATCCTCTTCAGCCTGAATCTTACGAACTGGATCTGAATGCTATCGATTTTCGTTGGAGCCCGTTCTTGCGATCGAATGCCCAAGAATGCGACACGAAGAGAAACTTTGCACCGCCTTCGCCCTCGCTTGGGTATACCTCACCCAAACGCGCGTACGATCAAAGCGGATGGTACGCACGTTTCCCTGTGGATCAGGGAGACTATGGTGCCTCAAGTGAAGAATTCCCTTGCCTCACGGAGGACGTTGAGATAGCCAATCTGGGCGATGCAGGCGCGATACGACCTAACAACCTGAATGATACGATGGCGACCGACTCGAGCGCCATCGACAACCCAATCGGACCCTGGGGAATTGATGACGTACAGCAGATGCGGCCCGTGTCGCTCGCACCGGCCGGTTTCCTATCTCCGCTCCGAGATCTGCTCGATAAATCTGCTTTGCTGGCTGCTGACGGTGTTGCACCTCGTGTTGATGGAGAAAACTTATATGCGACTAAAGAACTCTTGGTGAGTGAATGGAGGCCGGACATGCGACAGGCACATTCATGACTGGTGGTCTATTCACCTCGTTTCTCGAAGCTGCCTCGCGAAGAAATAACGACAGTGGACGCATCAGAGGTTCACAAAATACGGCGACCTTCGACTCCGATTAGGCAGGTATCTGTTTCTCCTCCCAGCACGCCGCACAAAGCACGATCTGGTCAACGGTATGAAATGTCAAGGGCACCTGTTCGCAAGACGTCTTCCGCATTGTCCTGGATGATGCCTTTGAAGTCCTCAAAACGCGCCATCGTGGCTCAGGATTGCGTCAGCTCTCGTTTTTCGCGCGTTCCCCCGGACAGCCATGACAGCATCAAGTCTTGGAGCGAAACGGGTTGATGGTGGGCGCAGATGTTGTGCCGTTCCTTTTGCTGAAGATTCTCATGTCATCATCGTTGCGCAAGGTAGAATAGATATTTGTTGCTAGAGGAGCAGAATAGCTAGTGCTTAGCTTTCCCTTGAACGAACGATGACGATCGAGGAACGTGCGATCTGACGTACTGAGTTTTTGGAGTTAATTCCGGCCTAACGGACGCGACGCACATTCGAAATCAGAGGGCAGCACCCACAGACGCCACCGACCTTCATCCCCCCCCCCCTTGTTACTTCTCACATCTACGTCAGCAAACCTATGGATATCATATGTGCCGAACACGACACAGAGCGGAAACGAAGTGTGTGTACGTCTCCACATATGCTCTCGAAAACGAATGTGACACTGGGTGGCTCAGTATCCCATGGCAATCCCATTCTTTCTCGAGATCCATCGGTAGGTTCTGTGATGCCGTAGGCGGTGTGGAAGAGTGGCAACATGCCTGGCTCTGGTTAGTTATCTAACATTGCTTTTCGTTACTCCGGAATGGGGTAGTTTCGAAGAGACCGGCTACACGGAGAAGACCACAAGTCAGAGCCATACGTAGTCCAGAGGGTGGAGAATTCTTTCAAACAGCTCGAAATCCGTTTTGACTGTGCCACCGTACCTTGCATTCCTGGCCGGGCACTTGAGAGCCGAAAATCCAGTTTGATGTCAATTTGACAGAGATGCTGTCCTTGTCCACTACCTGTGAAGCAAGAGGAAAGCGGAATGGGATTTACACTGAGACATTGATTAGCCACTGTAGTACGGAACCTGCACTTCAGAAAATACGTCACGAGCGCTCTCACTGGCAGGCCAAGTTCCAACAATCCAATTTCCACGACCTGACAAACTCAATCAGTGTACATTTAGCTGGTATACTAACGAACTCGGCCAATGAGTCAACCCGCTCAAGCTCGAGAGGTATGTAACCGCTTTGCCAATCAGTGCGCTGCGAAGACATTGACATGTTATATCCAACTCATTATATGGCGACATCCCCTGAAATCCATCCTGCATTCGGTCTGGTTATGTTGATCTGAGATCGGACGAGTCTATACATATGCTGTCTTTCCTGGGTACGACGTTTGTCAGCATTCCTGAACTTTTTTGAACCATTTTTGATACGTAGCACCGGCCTGGGTGTTTCGATAGTCCGAAGTCATTACTTATCAATGGAAAAATCCTTTGATTAGTCTCGGCATTTTTTGTAAGTCAACGCCTTGGATAACTTCTTAGCGTCAAGGCTCGTTGTTGGTAGTGACCTGCAGAATGCTACAGCAAAGAACGTACTGGTCGAGCCATTCCGCTCACTGAAGATCCAGGTGCCGCGTTTGCACCAAGGTGATAGCTTGCAGTAATGGAAAAAGTGCGACGTAGACCTATGCTGTAGCAAAAGAGCCAGGCAAAGACCTCGATGCACTGGCAAGTCGGTCAGCTTCGACAAGGATATATATATATACCATGAAAAGGGGAAATTCAAGTCGTTCCAAGGACCGTGGGGTGCTCTCACCAGCGGGAGTGCCACTCCGACGCGGGATACGTCACAGTGCGATCTCTAGCACCGTTACAGGACCTTGAAATAGAGCATCTTACCACGTAGACATATAGGTTGTGATGTCCAAGAAGTGTACTGGGTTATGGGGTCAAGATCCCCGCAAACCGACTCGGGGTATCAGAAATTTAAGCATGGGTTATTACAGAGTCGACAATATCAATCGAGCCGACGGTTTTACATACTTGCAGCGCGTTGCAGAACGACTCGGATAGTAGATCGCTTCCGAGTCAAAAATTAGATTTACCCGGAGTTTAAATATGGGACCTCTCTCGGAGTCTCGGCACGCAGTTTGTCGTCATCAGCCGCCGCCACGTCGTCGAGCTCGAACCCTACGCCCATGCCCTTAAACTGTCGCCCAACTCCCAACATTGTCAAGCAGATAGTTGATGTCCCGGCAACACTTACACGATCTCAAATCTACTTACAAGTGAAGTACAACGAACCACAGCACCTACCAAATTTGGATATTTTAGTCGGAGATCTGAATTTAAAGTCCGCTCGTACATCAAAAAAATTCGGCTCACTGAGTTCTATCGGAACTTCTGCAACATTAATGTGGGCTGGATTACACCCCACTGGTTGGCAGCGAAAGTCCCTCTAGGATGGGATGATTCCGGGTGAACGTGTCCGATTCTTTCCCTGTTTTGCCCTCCACAGTCGACGTCAGTGCAACGTGAAAGCTGGTATAAACAATGTTGATTCGTTCATCTGAATGTTATGCTTCGCCAGTGGAATTCAATGATCATGCACATGAACGGCATGCATGACACCCGGGCCGGACCCTCCAAATGGCTTGTTTGTATGTCATTCTCGCCGTTTGCGTAAAGTTCGGTTCAACAGGGCGTCTCCGATTGTGCTACCGATCCGCGTCTTTCTTTTTTTTTTTTCGCGGTTGCCATCATATCAGCTTTGCCCTATAAATTTACAGGCGTCGGCGCAGTACGCGGTCAACCCTTTAGTTTCCTCCTCTCTTTCTTCGTTTTGTATTGGGATGTCCATCCCGCCCAGTCACCCCACCAACGACGAGCATACTCCCTTGCTCGCCGCTGCCAGCAATGGTGACGAACCCAGGAGACCCACACCTTTACCAAGACTCCAGATCTATATTCTTTTGCTCTCCGTCTTGATCGAACCCATTGCGTCGCAGTGCATATATCCATTCATTAACCAAGTGAGCTACCGCTGTTCCCCTTGCATCCCATGCTTACTCTCCTTGGTCTAGCTCGTTCGCGAGATCGACATTACTGGCGGCGACGAAGCAAAAGTCGGTGAGTGGGATCTGTCCCCCTTAACATACTTCCACCCCTAAGGCCCCGTTCGCCAGGATATTACGCAGGAATGATCGTACGTAAAGATACCAATGATCTTCATGCTCTGTTTGCTCACTGATGCCCGATGTTAGGAGTCCCTCTTCTTTGTCACACAAGCTTTAACTGTCTTGCAATGGAGCCAAGCATCCGACCGTATTGGTCGTAAGCCCGTACTTCTCTTAGGTGTATTTGGTCTATCCATATCCATGATTTGCTTTGGTCTCTCGCGAACCTTTACCGGATTGGTATTAAGGTATACTTTATCGACCCAATTCGTCGTCCGATCTCACACCTGCGGTTTCACAGCCGTTGCATCACTGGTGCCCTGAATGGCAACGTCGGTGTCATGAAGAGCATGCTTGGGGAACTGACCGACTCTACGAACATGGCTCAGGGAATCTCTCTCATACCTATGGCTTGGTCGCTGGGCATGACGATTGGGTATGAATGACAACTTGCCTCATGTCACCTTCGTTTTACCTAGCCATCATCAGTCCGGTCATCGGCGGTACACTTTCCCGGCCACGCGACAATTTACCTCGGTTCTTCAGCTCGCCATTCTGGGAAGAGTTCCCATATTTCTTGCCATGTGGTGTTGCTGCTGGATTCTCATTGTTGACGTTTGGGGCCGTTCTAGTTTTTCTCAAGGAAGTAAGTGGTTAGACGATGTTGACATCGCCGTCAATAGCTAATGGCCACCAAGACTCTGCCCCGTCGGGTCGCACCAGAAAAGCTGGATTCTTCAGTTGTTAGGGAAACCGGTGGCCACGAAATCTGCTACGCCATAATCGACCAGGAGCCGGAGTTAGCCTCGCCAATTTCGGATGCGCCAATGCCACTAAGCAAACTACTCAATCCAGCCAGGACTTTACTCATTGCAAACTACGGGGTGCTTTCTGTCCTGGAAATAGCGATGTACTCACTCCAGCCTCTTTTCTACTCCACACCAATCGAGTACGGAGGTTTAGGATTCACGCCCATGCAGATCGGACTCTGGATGGCCTGCTTTGGCATCTTTAACGGCGCCTTCCAGGTTTTCTGCTTTGCTCCGCTCATAAACAGGCTAGGACCCAAAAAGTTATTCCGCATTGGTCACCTTTGTTTCCTCCCGCTTTTCGGTTTCTTCCCTATCATAAACTGGATCGCTCGACAGTGGGGGATCATCTGGCTCGTCTGGGTCTTACTTTTCTGTCACCTCGCATTAGCAATTGTCATGGACATGGCCTTCAGTGGGTTATTTCTAGATATCGATACTTCGACACTGACCTTGTCATCACATTATAGGCTGCATCATACTGTACATCACAGCTGCTGCGCCGAACCGGCGATGTCTGGGTGCGCTCAACGGTATCGCACAGACCACTGCATCTGTCGTTCGTGCTGTTGGGCCTGCATCAGCGACGTCGCTATTTGCGTACTCGATGCAAAACAACTTCATGGGAGGGTATGGAGTTTACATCGTCCTGGAGTTTGCAGCTATTGCCGCCATCCCGTTGGGAGCCATGTTGCCGGACAACATAACATAAGGCTGTTGATTGCTGGTTGGATAAAGGTATTGGTGGGAGGGAGCCAAAAAATGTTGGACGACGCTTAGGTGTGTTTTCCTTCTTGTTTTATTGCATTTTTACACGGTAGGGATCTTGTTGAGGACGTATAGTTTGATACGGCGATATACCAAGGAACGGCTTTTGCAATGTACTTTACTTTTTGCATGTACTGTATCTATTGATTCCTTGAATCAATACCATCGAGTTTTGTAGTGGGTTTCCTGACACTGATAGATGTTGGCCGCTAGCTGAAGAGAAGTTTGCTACTTAGGGGTACCTGGCGTCGGTCGCCCGACGCGAGTACGTACAGTACTAAATGAAATCCCAAAGTCAAGCTTTGAGTAGCCAAAGTTCAAAAGCTGATTTGCCTACTGTGACTGTGGTGTCTTATCGTCGATCCTACTTTTTTTTGGCGCTTTTGTGGAGTTTGGAAAGTCTATAATTATACTCTAGAAGAATGAATGAAACGAAGTCGAAGACGCACAAGACTTCACGCGCGTTTCGCAGCGACCGACACAAGTCCAAGGTTGAACTGCGGAGAACCCTTGTAAGGCCACTTGTTGACCCCAGCAGTCTTGGACGACGGAAGCAGGGATGGATTGGGCTCATCCCCAATGTAAGCATAGTTCCGAGTCACGTAGAACGGCCACGCCTCGCTCCCGGGAGCAGAGTCCACCGCGAGATACAGGACCAGGCTGCGGTGAAGCGTATTTTCAATGAATCCGTTGCAGAGGCAATGCAGTTGACTTACGAGATCAGAGTCTCGGTCTGGGCGAGCATCCAGTTGATGCTCGGGGGCGGCATCTTCTGGTCGTCGCCGTCAACGTCAGGTTGGCATTGTACCCAGGAGTTGCGCCAGTGAAGTGGCAACCCGCAAACTGAGTCACAATGTCAGCCATGTCAGTATTGAGGCACTCCTGGAGTGTCACATACCGCGGCATCTTTGCTACCGCCGCGATGGGGCGATTCTGTCCGACGCGTCGAGTAAGATTGTGGTAAAGAAACGAAAAGAGATGAACGTACATCGAAGCACGGCGTCCCGTTCGGGAATATCTTGTTGTCGTCACACACCAAGTTCCCTGGGTCATCTGTCAGTGGTGAATAGGAAAACATAGCGGGGTGGAAACGAACACGAGCTGCCAGCAGGAATGTTTGCGCTATCGCACTCGATAACGATAGTGAAGAAAGAGCAGTACGAAGAAACGTCCGGAATGCAAAGCTGGGTCGTGCAAGACCATACCCAGCACTTCTGCCCCCCAGGCTGGCCGGGCTCCCAGGTGATATTGCGCCAGCTCATCAGCAGGTCGGATAAGCACCATGACCGGAAATCGGCCACTGAAATAGCTTGCACAGCGAGCTCGCCGACTGTCGTTTCAGCGAAACCACACGATTTGTCGAAACCACTTCCGTATCAAATGACTGAAAGCAAGGTCCGTTAAATTGGTGTCGCATAGAAGCACAGATGAAAGGAGAACGGTGGCATTGATTTCATCAAGCCAGGCAGTAGTAGCGCTGGTGAAAAGCCGTCCATACACAGGAGCCGCCGAGCGGCGAAGATCGATGTCGTCAGTTGGGTGTTATCCCAGCGGAATAGTGTACGAACCATCGCGTATGCCAGTGGGCGCCTTCCAGCATGAGAGCGTCCGCGGAGGTTCTTCACCCAAGCGGACCTGTGTCAATCCTACTGGACCCCTGATTCAAACTTGACGCTAGCTCGATGGTGCACACGTAGCGGAATGACACATGTGTTGGTTCGAAAGACTTTGCTTGAACTTGAACTTCCGAGTCGTAGCTTCTTGAAATTGTTGAACCGCTGCTGGTGTAAGTTCCATGTAAGTGCACGGGTGCCTCGTCGCATACATAGAAGCACAGAGTTCGATGAATGGCGGTGACCCACCCAGTATGTAGATTCTTAGAAGCGCTGGTCATCAGCGCTTCGGCAGCTGTGGAGTCGTAGATCAATTCTGCGTGAAGCTGCCGCCACCCAACCTCAAAACGCGCATGCATTGTCCACAAGGCGTTGACATGTATTACCGTCCTTTAGCGTCGAACACAAGTAGAGGCTATATAAGACTCATGGTATGAACTTGAGAACTTGAGGGTAATCATTTCAACGATGTTCTCGCCATCACCACCCACACTCTATACCGCTGAAATGTTCGACGAGAATGCCCGTCTCCCCCTTGACCTTGGATAGTCTGTAGCGTTCTAGGTTGTACACTTGAAACGAGGCGGCAGCAAGCTTCATCGCCCTGATATGATATGGGCGCGAATTCGCAGCGATTGCATGCCTCCGAGATTGCCAAATGCAAGTTGCGAGGTTCATTCCCGTGTCTGGGTCAGGAACTCCGTACCAATACATAATGAGCTGATAGAAGAATTGCAACCCTCAATGCACTGAAGGGGGAAAAGGAAAAGGATGGCTCACTCCTCCGTTAGAAACAGCCTCTTCATGGGCCTGTTTGTCCGCATCGTAAAGCACTGCATGAAAGCCCGAGGTGAGAGAGGTCTTGTTTTCAAACGAGAGTTTACTTACGACCACTGTCACTTCCCTTCTTGCGTTGGCTGCGGAAGACAACTGCGTACCATTCGCGCTCTTCGTCCTCTGGGAGCTCAAGTTCCAACCAGTTGAAAGCGACCGCGTAAGGAAGAACAGCGTAATCTTCAGATACTGGACGGAAATGGTGCAGCGCCTTGTGCAACGAGAGTGAGACGGGGTCAATATCTGGCAAACGGGTCGCCGTGGCCAACGGTGGACTGTCTGTGGAGACAGGTGTAACAGAGAGATCCTGAGGAAGTGAAGATAGAAGGGGAGGAAGATATAAGACAGCGGAAGAAGGTTTTGCTAGGCTTTCCGAGGTGAATGTAGGGACAACATGGGGATCCCGTTCTTCAGGTTGGAGGGATTGTACGTCATACATGAAAGAATCAGCGTCAACAGACGCGTCGGGACGTTGGAGCAGTGTCAAGCCCATAAGTAGTGGAAGGGAGCGGGTTTGCGAACAATTTTCGACTGTGTGATTATCCCGATTCTATGTAGCAGCAGTCATCAGCTAGTATCGGAAGAGACAAGGAAGAAGGAAGAAGAATGGTTCTGTCCTCCGGCTGCATCATCGAGCAATAATTGCACGGCGGAAGGCGTGATCATTGCGAGCCCCGTTGCGTGATCTTGCATCGATACCCGGCAAAATAACAAATTTGTCAACAGCTCTGTCAGCCACCCCCCGCCCCGTGACACGAAACTGTCTCGGAGGAAAGAATCAGCCCAAAATTTGTAAGTAACCAGTGAGTCTCAAGCCTTGTCAAGGTCCAGGGTGTATGATGACCTGGACAGAGTTCAGAAGGTCCCCGTGCTCACTAATTGCAAAGTTGTCAGAGAGCCCAACCAGAGCTGAAACTCTTAGTTTGTCATATTAACCTCAAATCGGAACACACCATGTCATAGGTTCAAAGGATATAACGCTTGGATTTGATCAAGCCTGACCAGGGACAAGTTATTAGTATGAGTTACCGCAAATGGGCCACGGCCACACAAATGAGCTGGCATGTTCAGTCAGGATCCAGGGTCACTATGCAAAAGCCTCCAGTCTCGCGTGATAGTGTTTGATAGCCAGGTCCCCCTTGCGTCACTGGGGGAACAATTATTAGGTTAGCTCACCCCGAAGAGTCGTTTCAGCTTCCCCTAATAGCCTGAGAACATTTGCATGTTGATACACGAACACCTGCAACTACTGTGAAACATGCATCCTACATGTCGCTCGATCGCGAGATGAAGACTGGCTGCTAGTGGCATGGCAATTGCAAGGAGTCAAGAAGGCTGCAACTCCGCTGTAGTGGCTTACGTAATTTAGTCTGGTCAGACCCTCGTCGTTCCGAGTTTGTTCGAAACTCACGATGGCCACCAGAAAAGCTGCAGACTCCACGCTTTACCATGTACACCCAAAAGGCTTTTGGAAGAAGTTCCGTGCGTTGTGGACTTCCTCATCATTGCATTATTACTGACGTCAAAATAGGCGATGCGGTAGTTGTGAATCCGGAAATTTCTTCTGGCCTTCCGATCCCAGAGTTGAACAGATATCCTCAGCCTGGCTCGCGCCCGGAGAAATACTCTGCTCCTGCGACCAAAGGTACCAATAACGCTATCATGTACCCGGAAATGAAACTGACACTCCGCTCAGCATCTGACCCGGCTCAGAATCCCTACTGGAAACGTGATGTTCGGCGAGCTTACCCTCAGCTTTCTGTGGTCACTCAGTCGGATCTCTCTACCCTGCTGATTCAGCACTCCCAGCTTCAATCGTATGCATTCCCTTCATATCATTGTTCCAAGCTAACGTGTTGCGTCAGTGTCGCCGCTCCCAAGGAGAGCGAAGCTACTCAGGTTCCTGCGGAAACACCAGACGCCGTGGATCTAACCCAAGCCATTACCATCGTCGCTTCTGTCACACCGGTCTACAGTGAGGCCAAGTTGCCTCCCACAGTCCCTACACCGTTCAAGCGATGGAGACCGGAGCGTGCACCGGACGCACCGCATGACCCCAATGCATACTTCCCCATGATACTATACAAGTAGAATCCGACCTCGTCGTGGAGGTGTTTAATACTCGATAGACTCGGAAATCATACCCCAAAACAAACACCGCTCGAAACACTTGAGTGGTAATACAAAGTGAACGTTCGAATTCAAGATCCAGAGCAACATTATATTACTTTTTCGCTTTCCCTAACACCGCATTCTCTCGCTCGTGAGTGCCAGCCTTATGATGGAATATAATATAATGTACATGTACCGTGAATGATATTGCAGTCCCAGCTCGAAACCAACCCTGCTGACAAGAACAGAGTGCTTAATCTAATAAGTAGATGGTATAGGCTGCAGACCCGCTGTAAATTGGCGCATGTGATGCGTGCAAATTACCCGGCAGTAGGTATGATAACTTCAACTGCTGGACACACTTGGGGTAAGTAAGTACACGGGAATTACGGTATTCAAGTAGTAGTAGTAGAAGTTGCCTTATTGAATCCTGTCATAGTATAGGGTCGAGATCGTGGGAAGGACTATTTCGTCTCTTCGTCGAGAGAAGTGGAATTATAGTCAGCGACTGACAAGGAGAAGATGGAGAAAGCATCCCATCTTTCAGTCATTCTGGACTTGTCTCCAACTCAGTGGCATCTCTCTGCTCAACCGACAACCCCGTACCCGCTGCCCATCGAACTCTTTCTATCCCACCTCCTGGCCTTTTTGAACGCACACATCGCTTCCAAGCATGAAAACACCTTGGCAGTCTTTGGCGCCCTGCCCGGCAAGAGGTAGGTGGTCCCGGTCTAGTTGTAGATATTCATCTGGCCATGAATTCTGCTCACTTTTGATTTGGCGGCAGCGTTATGCTCTATTCTTCGACGGAAACGCTGGCACCGGTCGACGATACGCCGCCCCTCGACTCGAATTCATACCCACCCTTTAGGACCGTCGACACCACGGTCCTCCAGCGGATCAGATGCGAGATGGAGGCGCTCGGTGAAATGGAGGAAGAATGTACGCTCCATCGATTTTGTTGTACGAGACAGAGGCGCTAAAAGAATGATAATTCAGTACCCTGTGCGCTGGTCAGCGCGCTGACCAAGGCGCTTTGCTGTACGTCTTGTTTTGTTTCCGGCGACCTGGCTCCCGTTCGCCAAAGAGCGTATGTGATCTAATCAGTCCTCGCCTTTCTGGCAGACATCAACCGAATCACGCATCCGTCCACCGCCGCTTCCACCACCACCGCCGTGAACATGGAAGACCCGACCATCCTTCCAGACCCGCGCATACTCATCCTGTCCGTATCCCCCGACTTGTCGTCCTCTTACATCCCGATTATGAACTCCATATTTTCAGCGCAAAAGCTGGTTTGTTCTTTTTTATCTTTTTCTCGACGCAGACGTGAACCGAGGTCCGTTTATTTCGTTTTAGAAAGTAACCATCGACGTGTGCAAGTTATATGGACCGGACACGGTCTTCCTTCAGCAAGCCGCGCATCTGACCAACGGGTCGTACATTTATCTCGAACGCCGCGACGCACTGCTCCAGTATCTCACCGTACGTCCTGTCGCTCACCTCGAGTCAGGAGGTGAATCCATTAGGCGCACTCTAGATGTCTTTTCTTTCCCCGCCGTTTATTCGTAAAGTTCTTGCCGTTCCAACGCAAGACAGGATCGATTTCAGGGCTGCATGCTTCTGTCACAAGAACATCGTCGATATCGGATTCGTCTGTTCCGTGTGTTTGTCGAGTCCGTGCACCCGACTCATGGAACGTGCAGAGATACTGACATCTCGAACAGTCTTCTGTCAACCAGTTCCTGTTTGTTCGACATGCAGGTAGATCGTCGTGGCATGTTACCTCATGACGACTAACATTGATCTGATGCTTAGGACCAAGTTCCCGCTGAAAACGCTTCAGCGCCTCAGTGCTGCTCGACCACCACCACCGGTAGCGAACTCCCCAAGCTCACGGCCCCTTGCGAACATCAATAACGGTGCTCTGCGGTCAACTTCACGCCCTGCGAATGGTGGAATGGAAAGCTGATGCAAGGGTTTGCTGAGTCATTGCAACTGTCTGCATCCGCTGGAAAGGTATTTGCGTTGCTGTTGCTGTTGCTGTTTCCGTTCCCGCGACTGGATTCATCTTCACCCCCTTCACTCTACCCACGGAGAGGCAGAGCAGTGATATAAACAGGTGAAGTGTTCGTCGCAAGAACTGGCTGCGAAGCTTGCGGACGGCGTAGAATTTTTGCCTTGCAGCACTCATGTCATTACTAAACTCGTAGAGAAGAATTCTCCGTACCTTTGGTATGGACTTTTCAGAGCTTGCGTATGCAATCGCCATGCTTTCCGTGGTGAATGCACACCACAACCTTGCTGGCACCAATCAAAGATCCTTAGTGAAAAGGTGTAAAATGTCGACGGCAGGCGTACGTATGACATTCCCCGCCTCCTGTACTTCCTTTGTCATCAACAAAACGCCAACATTGGGGTGGGTATCACCGCGTTTCACGATAGGATCTTTTGGTCATGTCAGATCGATTCATGGAAGGAAGCTTTATCCGTACTGACCATAGAAGTGGGTTGACAATGTCCTCGTCAACGACTCATGGATGTCTTCCTCTCTACCGTCTTGTCGATCAGATACCGGACGCAGCGCGTCGGCAATTGTACGAGCCAATCCAATTCTCATGATATGCTCGCCAGCTCCTAAGTTCCCGTGAACGCCAAGACACCATTCGTAGGGTGGTATTCGTACCCGATATGCTGCAAGCTATCCCTGCCTGTCCATCCTGCGACTGCTCTGCCCAGCATCCCGCGCCAAATGTTGCGGCCTCGGGTCAGTCAGCACCACATCACCATTGTCATCACACCACATAAGATACCTCACCTCACCGATCCTCCCTGAATACTTGAGAAGCAATCCACCACTGTTGGCATGAGACCGTCAAACGCCCCGAACTCGCAAGAAAGATAAAGAAACTAAGACCAAGACCAAGCCGGAAACGAAGCGAAACGATTCGACGAACGAACCTGGATACGCCCGCAGCCAAATTGCCTTCCGAGTCCCAGGCGACCGCGCCGACCGTGTCTTGCATCGCATCCTGGGGAGGAACGGACACCGCCTCGAGTCGGTCGCCGGCGACCGATGCGGCTACTACCTCGTCGTGCCGTTTCACCCATTTCTGCCAGTCTTGCTTCGCGCGTGGGGCGATCATGCTCGTCGGATCGATCGTCTCGATTCCGTTTTTGTGTGCGAAAGCGTGTGCGCCAGTGGAGACCAAGGTTCTGCGGGGTCGGATTCGTATCATTGATCAGCCAAATGAAAAGGCCTGTGTAGAACAGACACCAGAGAATGGGGGAGGGGGCACGGGTGAGAGACGCGAATGTGGATTTGGATACGTACAAGGGTCGGATGCGACGGAGCCCGACGTCCGGCACGCGACCGTGCGCGAGGACCGCGCTAGCGACTTTGATTGGGTTCCTGACCCCTGTCGCGTTGCATTGCAAGGATGATCAATATTAGTGAAGGGCATCGTTCGGTCGCCGACATGCGGTATGCGAGATGAGAGAGATGGCAGCGCTGTGCGCGTCGGATCAAGGACCGTCGTACGGGATAGGTTGCGAGGAAGAACGCGCCTGAGAGTGCGCCGACGCTGCCAAAGTCACCTGTGGCACCATCCATGATGGCGGCATCGCATTCGACGGTGCCGTCGAACGTCAAATTGGAGCCATATCCTTCAGTGAGGACGCGAAAGATGGGAGGGGTCCGAGTCGAGTATTCGTCTCTCAGTTACGGTAGTCTGAGATCGAAGAGAAACGACGACGACATACCTGCATTCAGACAATCGTCGTTCTCGAGGATCGTGATCGCTAGCTCGATGATCGACAAAGCGGTTGTGGATGGGACCTCTGATGTCATTCGGAGTGCTTCTGTGCACGCACTTCGGGGCGAGTCAGCCTGAGTGACAAGATAATCACTAGTATGTCGACTCGGAGACGTCAAATCACCGTTTCATAGCACCTTTCACTTCGGCTTCTGACACCCTACTGTGCTGTCCTGCGCCGCCATGCACGGCGACGTAGCATACCTTTGAAGATGTCATGAAATGATACTAAGAGGAAAGCACCAAGGCCGAGTCACTGCGGAAGGGTTAGTAGTATTAAGCGGCGGCATGACAGAATGCCGCAAGCTCAACAAATCTCAGGAACCGGTAGATACTTATAGATACATCAAGTATATTGCAAAAATCGTTCCTTAGTACATCATCATGTCAATCCACACGTCCTCCATGAGATCCTTGCCGTCTAAAAGTGCAAGAAATCAAGAAATAGAACACAACTAAACGTCAGCCGACGTTCTTTTCTTAGCTCCCTGCACACCACCGATACCTTTGTCCAATCGGCAGTTCAAAGACTTTCTGCCGCATCGTCTGGCAACATGGCGCTCAACGGCATGGCTACAACAACTGCAAGTACCAGGACGATATAAACCCCATACCCTCCCATGAAGTTGTTTTGAATTGAATACGCGAATAGCGACGTTGCTGATGCAGGCCCAACAGCACGAACGACTGATGCAGTGGTCTGCGCGACACCGTTGAGCGCACCAAGAGATCGCCGGTTCGGCGCAGCAGCCGTAATGAGCATCAAGATGCAGCCTAAAAGATGACAATGTCATCATTATTGAAGCATCAGTATCTAGAAGTAACCCACCAAATGACATGTCCATAACAGTTGTTAACGCAAGGTGACAAAAAAGCATGACCCAGACAAGCCACATGATCCCCCACTGTCGAGCGATCCAGCTTATGATAGGGAAGAGACCGAAAAGCGGGAGGAAACAAAAGTGACCAATGCGGAGTAATTTTTTAGGTCCTAGTCTGTTTATGAATGGGGCGAAATAAAACGCCTGGAAGACGCCATTGAAGACGCCGAAGCAGGCCATCCAGAGTCCGATCTGCATGGGCGTGAATCCTAAACCCCCATACTCGATTGGCGTGGAGTAAAAAAGAGGCTGGAGCGAGTACAACGCTATTTCGAGGACAGACAGCACCGCATAGTTTGCCATGAGCAGAATCCTGTATGCATTGAGCAGTTCGCTAAGAGGCATCGGGGCATCCAAAGTTGGCGAGGCCAATTTCGGCTGTTGGTCAATGGTGGCGCATCTGATGTCGCGGCCACCAGCTTCCCTATCCGCTGAAGAACCCTGCTTCTCTGGTGTGACCCGACGAGGCAGAGTCTTGGTGGCTGTTAGCTGTTGACGGCGATGTCAGCATCGTCGAATCACTTACTTCCTTGAGAAAACCGAGAACGGCCACAAACGTCAACAATGAGAACCCAGCGGTGACACCACAGGGCAAGAAATATGGGAACTTCTCCCAGAATGGAGAGTCGAAGAACCGAGGAAAATTGTCCCGTGGCCGAGAAAGTATGCCTCCGATGACTGGACTATTGATGGCTAGGTGAAACGAAGGTGGTATTTAGCATGTAATCACTCGTACCCTAGCGTCAAGCCCAGTGACCAAGCCATAGGCAAGAGGGAGATTCCTTCAGCCATGTTCGTAGAATCGGTCAGCTCCCCAAGCATGCTCTTCATGACACCGACGTTTCCATTTAGGGCACCAGTGATACAACGGCTATGAGATCACAGGTGTAAGATCGGACGCCGAATCAGGTCCATAAAGCATACCTTAATACTAGTCCGGTCAAGGTCCGCGAGAGACCGAAGCAAACCATGGATATAGACAGACCAAATATACCCAACAGAAGCACGGGCTTACGACCAATACGGTCCGATGCTCGGCTCCATTGTAAAACCGTCAAAGCTTGTGTGACAAAGAAGACGGACTCCTAACGTTCGAGGATCAGTAAGCAGACAGGGTGGGATGGTACTTTGCATCTTTACGTACGATCATTCCGGCATAATATCCTGAGGAATGGAACCTTAGGGAAGGACGGACATCGAAGAGGGAAATCTGATGGCACTCACCGACTTGTGTTTCGTCGCCGCCTGTGATGTCGATCTCACGGACGAGCTAGCCCAGGCAGAGTGAACACGGGATACAAGATGAACAGCATAGGCTTTACTTGGTTGATGAATGGATATATACACTGCGATGAAATGGGTTCGATCATGACAGAGAGCAGGAGAACATAGATCTGGAGTCTTGGTAAAGGTGTAGGTTTCCTGGGTTCGTCACCATTGCTGGCAGCGGTGAGCAAGGGCGTGTGCTCGTCGTAGGTGGAATGAGTGGGAGAGACGGTCATTCCGACGCAAGATGAGGTGAGAAGGATCTGATCAACGAGTAGTGCGCCGACGCAGGGAAATTTCTAGGGTGACCCTGGCGACGCCGGTGGTGGGCACAAAAAAAAAAGTGAAAACGGATCGGGAGCATGATCACGCCCGGCCGTTGGGCTTTTATGGCGATAATGATATACAAACTATCTTGGATTGTCCGGCAAGCGGTCACATTCAGATACCGGAAATAGATCGAACTAACACCATTGAAACTTTAAGTTGGCAGCTTTCACATTACAAGCGTTTAAAGAAGCTGTGAAAGTTTCCAAGAGGGCCGAACGAAGAAATATTCGGACATGCTTACCAGAAAACAAAGTGTGATCGTAGTTCGGAGTCACATGGCAGATTCTCGTTCTCTGCATCGCTGAGGCCTGAGGGACTTTCGCTGTAACATGGCAACTTCGAGAAGAGGTGGTGATAGAACTCGATCATTCTTGTTTGCCTATTTTGGAAGGCGTCGGCTTCGCCCGACAGCGCCTCGCCCAAACTTTTTATAAGTATCACAGCCCTCCGGGCACTCCTGGACCCGTGTATACGTAAGTGTTTACTGAGTAATGGTCTTCTGATTGTTCTCAGCGCCCAAGAGGTGTGCGAAGCACGCCTGTTACGACACTGACCCGCAGAAAGCCCCCCGTCACGCGTGACAATCACGACAAATCTAGTTAAAGTGTCACGTAATATATGCTGATTAGGATTCGATCAAGATTCGAACGCGTGAGTGTGACAGGACCCCGTAACCACAGGTACGCAGCATCAACTGCAACAAAAAGGAGCAACTACCAACCGAAAAACGACCGCAGGGCTGTAAAGAGTGTGTCAAAAAGAAACAGAATGATAGCGGAGCATACTTGACGTAGTACACTTGAAGTATCGTCTATGAGAAAGGTTACAATCTCAAAATTACACGTACTAGTCCTTCAAGCGTGCGTGTTTCATGCCATTGGATGAGTCGATGACAATTCTGAATTGCGTGGTGTCGGCGTGTCTCTTCCGCCTGGTACCGGAAGTACTTGCTGATGGATGGGTGTTCTCTCGGTTCGATACATTGATTGGGTCCAAAATGGGATGGACTGGAACCCCGAGTCTCTTCTGTTCTTCTATCGTGACGACGACAGCATCCTCCATTGCCGCAGATAGAGGTAATCCCTTGAATGCCTTCCCAGGATGTGCATACTCTGGGTGCAGTGTTCAAGGCGAGATCCCATATGTTGATGCGCCTGTCGCTCGATGCGGAGGTGAACATTGATGCAACGTGCGTCGTGTGGTGACCACGAGAGATGCACGACCTCGTCGGTGTGTGACTCAAAGATTGAACGGTGGCGATTTGGAGGTAGTCTTGTGCTTGGCCGGATGTGTGCATGCCGAGAAGCAATCTGTGGACGGTGTAGGGCTTGTTTGGAGGGCTGAAGCGCAGGTCGTGAGAGGGGGAGGAAGTTTGAACGCAGGAATACGCACGACTCCTTGTCCTGGAACCACTGGCACGTCAGGCTTGGCCAGTGCAATGCGTGCGTGATGACAAGATCATACAGATACGGCGCGTTCTTCTTGGTGAGGGAAAAAAAGTGTGGATGAGTATCGAGAGAGAACGTGCATGCTGACCATGTTTTATATTCCTGCAAGAACGAATCGGCTCAGATCTGGGCGCTGAGCAGGAACGTCAGTGACACCAACCTCGTTGATCAGCTTGTTCTCCTCCTCGGCGGCAAGGTCGTCTTCCATATCTTCATCCTGAACCGTTGGCTTCATTTCCTTTTCTCTGGAGTCCTGGAAATAGATCGGGCGCTGGTGAAAGTGTTGAAATACGAAGTATCTGGGGTAAGTAGGCCTTTTTTTTAATAGCTAGACAGAGCTGGGTTGACGAATAAAAATTCAGCGTATCATAGTCTAAGGCGGTCTACAAAGAGTACAGAGGGTGAATGTGAAAAAGACTGAAAGAGAGACGCGTTTAAGAATCAACGTTTCAACGATCAAATCATATGGCTTAATTTGGAAATGATATGAGCGTCTCGAAAACTCATGATAGCGAAACGAGACGTACATTTTACTGAAAAATGAATACATAGAGTGGTGCATGATACATGGTTTTGGGTCCCTTTAATAGAGCAGGGAGAGGTATAAATGTGTTGTACGTGTGCTAGACACAAACTCAGTGGAAACGCTGCAGAAACCTCGACGCTTGCCTAAAAAGGGTAAAATCGCGGACCCCAGGCACCTACTAGCGGACCTACCACACGAAGCCCAAATTGGATTAGGAAACGAGGCGCTGAGATAAGCGAAAAACTCGCCGAAGGCTATACTTAAGTACACGACACAAGAAACGGAACGAATACAAAGCGAAAACGAGACCCGAAACGACGAGATGAGCGCGACAACGTCGTAATTCCCCCCTACATTATGTAAAATTTTGTAATGGACTTATAATCGCTACATTATCTATCGTACTTCGCATGAAGCAGAAGCTCAATAGACGAGCTAATATATAATCAGGCCGTGCGGGCTCATCACAACTTCTCTGATGGCACTGACATTCAATACACAGTACACTGAATCTTAGGGAAGAGCATGGGTGGAATGCAGGTATGCGCTGGGTCGGGTCACGATCTTGTGATCCGCAATCAGACCCGTATCCGCATGTACCCGCGCGTCGTCATCTGATTCATTGGACTCGCTGTCACGTCATGATCGCGTCGTCGTGTCGAACGAGGTCTGGGTCGGGCATAGGGAGGGAGAGGGAGAGGGAGAGGGAGAGGGCCGGCACGCCAGGTCGAAGTCACGGTCATGTTCGTCGTCGCACCATCATCGCGTCGTCGAGTTTTCGTTGTCGTTGTGGAGTCGTCGTTGCGTGCTTGTTGCGTCGTCGTCATCGTCGGCGGGCGTAGGGTGGGCAAGGGAGAGGGAGAGACGGGCACGCTGGCATGCTGCTGTGCCGTCATCGTGTCCGTCATCGTCGTGTCGGTGCTCGTCGCGTGGCGTCCTCACTGTGACGTGGGGGTGCGCTAGTGGCGTGCGAGATCTGGCGCAGGGTGGGAAAGGGAGAGGCGGGGAGGCAGGCAGGCTCGTCGCGTTCGTCGCCTTCACGTGAGGGAGGGAGAGGGAGAGACGCGGGCACCCACCTCGTCACGTTTGACGCTGTCATCGTCGCGTGGAATCCTCACTTGACACTGGCGCGCCGTGTGCGCTGATGGACCTGTCGTCGTCGTCAGGTTGTACCGTCGTGCAGTTGTGTTGTCGCGTCGTGGTGCCACCGAAGCGGAGACGTCGTAGACGAGGTCTGGAACGGGCGTAGGGTGAGAGAGGGAGGGAGAGGGAGAGAGGCGCGGGCACGTTGGCGCGGTACTGCACGCTGTGCCGCATTTTGGTACGCGACGACGCGGCGCCCGGCATGTGGTCATTGGATCGTCGCTGTAATGTCACGCCGCATTGTAATTTGTGGCCTGCTGGGCGATGGCGTGCGAGTGCAGGAAGTTGACGAGTCGTCGTGATATATTGGTGCCCCGCCGTGGCACACATAGACGGGAGGGTCAACAGACTACACTGCGAGCTAATAAACTACGCCTGCAATGACCATATAATTGTATGGCCCCCTTTCGCTCAGTGTCAACCAAACCGACGGCATGAAAGATGCCACAACCTCGATCTCACCCGGACGGCGAGCAAACGCACACACCGCGCAGACAACGATCCGATTCACCTCTTGAGAGGCGCCCTTCTGCCAATCTGCAATGGTTGCCAGCTTCTCCTCCCGGCTACGTTTATCAGGAAAAACACCATCTTGAACGGCGACATCCGAAATATCCAAATCAACGCTGCACGAGGAGGACGCATCAGATACATCTCATTGTCCACGATGCCACTGCACGTTCCGATTCAATCGGCGTCGTGGAGTCTGTTCCGAATCGTTCGCGTACGAGCGCCGTCGAGTACACAAAGCATCATCGAGCACCCCTTGGCGCTCTTCGTTGCACGACGGACCGGGCGTCAGGAAAACTTGCGTGCCATAAACATCGCAACGCGCATGCTTGCGCACCTGAATTTCCAAGATCAACGGCGAACGACGACAATCGGGTCCATGGACACGGAGAGTATCTCGAAGCCAAGCAAGCTTATCGCGTGTGCTAACAGAGACCCCCTGAGCGGTACACAACAACACAAGTTGTTTGCGGGTCAAAAACGGGTACTCCACAACAAAATCTGCAACAATCGGGACGATAACCGACATTCGGGGACCGAGTGGATACAACGACCCGTGATCAACCTGCTGGGAACGAATTCCCTCAAAATAAAAATCTTGTCTGAGTGCGACGAACGATATCCGACGCTCGTACGTCGAGACATTCTCACCAACAGCGAGACGCACGCCATCAGATTCCGGCAGTTCAACTGCGTTCACGGTCAGCACGGATCCAGGAAAACGAGCGGATTATTCATTACGCACCATATGTTTCCATGTGGATGACGTTAACGGAGTCCAAAAGAACTCACCCAGTACAAACGGCGTGACTAAGCCATTTCCCAATCGAGCGAGAAATTGCAAACAGACAAAAAACCTGGAACCCTAAAGGGTCCAGGAATGCTTGCTCCAAGGTCCGTGAAAAAACATCAGGCACTCCTTCGTCATGGCCTGTGCGTCGTCTGGGCCATCGTGGTCGTCTGGTTTGAACTCGGCGCGTTCTACTTCGCCGTGCGTGGTTGTCGTTGGCCAGATGCGCGACAGGTGTGTCTGCGTTTTTTCTTTGTTCTCGTCGAAATTGTGCTCATAGGCGGTTCAGCCTCACATCCCTGATTCGCGTATTGTGCGAATACTTGTGATGGCAGACCCACAGATAATAGACCGACATTCCTATCCTGGTCGTTGGCCAATTCTTTCCGCGTCAAATCAATATGCAGTTGACCTGAACCTTCGAAAGAACTGGAATTCTGCATTTCGGTGTCTCCATCCGAACGTTGTGGTGGTTCTAGGTGTGCTTCACAGTCTACTTGCTGTCGTTGTGAAACGAGGAGCATCCTAGGTGACATGATGGACAACGGACGCCTATCCATGTCCACAAGCGAGTATGTTCATTAAAAATATGCCTCAAGGCGGCCCCCACGTATGTGTTAAGATCTGTTTCTTCCTAGATACGAAGCCTATTTCATGCGGTATCAGAACATCTTCAACAAGGGGAATTCACCGCCCCCGGTCTATCACCTGCCAGGTAATCATGATATAGGGTTCGTCCCCTCTCATCTTCATCTGCGGGATATGTAGCAACTCATACAACCTCCTTCCAGCCTCGGCAATTCTTCATCATTTTCTCTGGAGGCTGAGGCGCGCTACATATCCCACTTTGGTCCTCGAAATTATCGTCGTACCATCGGAAACCATACGCTCGTCTTCATTGATGCTCCCGCCCTCGTCGAGGAGGACTTGCTACGTTCCGGGCGTGGATTTACATTCGACAGCTGGCCTGCCATTTCAGGTGGCCCCGTACAACTTGTGAATCAAATTGCATCCGTCGGTTCTCCGGGTCCCGTTGTCTTATTTACGCATATTCCTCTTCATCGTCCTTTCGATGCGTCGTGCGGTCCATTGCGCGAGAAAGGAACTATAAAGGAAGGCTTCGGGTTTGGTTACCAAAACTTGCTCTCGAACGGGGCAACGGAGTTCCTGCTCCAATCTCTCCAGCCATCTCTCATTATGAGGTTCGGTGTCATTTCGTGCACTGAATATACCACTGACCGTGCAATAGTGGCGACGACCATGACTATTGTAAATATGAACATACTATCCCCTCGTCAGGTGACAAAGTTCAAGAAGTCACTGTCAAGTCAATGTCAATGGCGATGGGAATCCGTCGTCCAGGCTTCCAGCTACTCTCCCTCATTTCTACTGTGCCTTCTCCAGATCAGATTACGCAGATACCCGTCGTGCCTCCCTTGCTAGCTCCCTGCTTCATGCCGGATCAAATGGGAATATACCTTTATATTTATGCACCACTCGCATTACTGTCTGTTCTCGTCCTCCTTGCGTCCAACATCGTTCGCGTGAACGGAACTATCGGGCATCAAACACGGGACAGAAAGCACACCCGTCAAGACGTTTCCGAAGAGCTACACGAGTTATCCCGGGGCAACGCATCACATGCAGCTGATGACGATTCTTTCCTTCCGCCTCCCGCAAACATCTCACGAAACCATCACCATTGGCCTATGCGTGGTCGCTCTTACTTGCCGCCCTGGATATGGACGTTCACACTCGGTGGCCACCGGCGCCGAATCACCCTTCCGAACCCGCTCGGATGCCGAGCACCTCAGCGTAACGTGGGGGTACTCGTCGGATTCTTGCAGGACGTCGGGGCGGTAGCGTGGCCGCCTATCCTCCTGTTTATCGCGATATCCTGCTGGGTCATGCAGTGGTAGCACACACTACTCGGCACGTTCTTACAGGGTTGACAACAAAGTCCGCGCATCGTGAGGGCGATCATTCCAACATCATGATAATCATTTCGGTTCAATCATTCTACTTATTTATCTAGGATTTTTCGAGCTTTGCTTTTCTCACACGGCCTATCCCTTGGACTGGTGGATTTTCGTCTTTGACCATATGAGGTCATCATTGCAATACGATCTTTTATCTTATACGTCCTTGCGATTCATTTCGTCATGGAGCGATCCTGCGATATCTTGTGATCGGGTTCATGCGTCGGTTCTGGGCGCTGATCCGTGTCCCGGCGGTCAGCGACTGACTTAATGGGAGAATGCAGTTGAACACCGAACGTGCGACAGTCTGGAACTGGATCCCGCACTCCCGTTCCCTGTGGGAAACGGATCAAACAGTTATGTATATGGTAACCAGGGGGTTCAAGGTCACGAAAGCCAGCCATTGATGATGTACTACGGGATACGGCCGTGGCTTGATTGGCAGGATCCCCCCTATAGGCTGCGGACATGCGAGGGAGTCGCTTTCGCTATCACATCATGATCTCACACGCCGACTCGGACGGAACAAGCAGAAGCCCATTAGGAATATTGATGTGGCTACCGTACCGAAGTCACGGTGACTCAAGGAAAGTGTTGAGACGGGGGACTTCATTGTTATTGTTGAAACAAAAGGTGAAGTCGTTGCTGCCGAACAGAGTTGATATTCACATGGATTATAGATTCCATTAGCCTGGCCCGGAGTGCACAATTCGAGTCCGACTGAAATTTAGCCTATGATAGCCGTCGATTAGCCGAGGATGGCTAGTACTGCATGCCAGCCCCGGCAGCATGCTCTTGCCACAGGTGCATGATGAGGAGGATGTGCTGATCTTGAACAACGCAGCACTGGCTCGGCAGTCAACATCCGAGGCAAGACTGCCATTGACAAGTCCTGTACATTCAGGTCCAGAGCACTATGACAGGGCCTGGCAGGCTGACAGCTGTCGGCCTGTGTCCGTGCAAGCATCCAGACTCAATTCAAAACCTGATGTATGTACATCCGATCTCCAGTGCAGCGTTATCTCAGCGCTCACAGTGATCCCACTCTCCTCTATGTGACGGTAATTAAGTTTGAACTCTTTCACACTCTGGTTTCAGTTCTCAGTTTGCTTGAATAGATTTGCCATGCGCTCTCGCTGGTTTAACTTCGCCTATAAGCTGGTCTTGATGGTGCCCAAGCTGCCTGGACAGTCAAGAAATTTCGGGGTCATAGAGTCATCCCTGAAGCACTGATGTCCACCTTCGATCGTCCGCCTCAGCACAGTCTATACATTCAAATCAATATATACTGTACATCATGATCTACCCTCTATTCTGAGTTGCTTAATCCATTATTTCCCATTCCCGCTATACGGTCGGCATCTTGTTAACTGCTGATAAGTGTGGCCATTACATTGTGTCACTCCACATGACGTTCGTCAGTTTTTCATGACACCTGCCTTAGAAGAAGTGGATTTTCCGGCGTTGGTCAAAAGGCGGGTCAAGTCTTTCGGCAAACCCGAACCGGGGGGAGTGACCTGATGATTGATTGATGGTGTACCTTTTTGACATAACCACCAAGAGTGTACACATACTTGAACAACATAGCATGGATTCAATCATTCAACATATCCGTCTAAACCTGCATCCGGAAGGTACCGCCCTGAACCACGACAATTATTACTTCCTGAGTCAAGAGTACAGGTCGCTCCGCGGAGGGTGGAGCTTAATGTGAGACGGGCATATGTCGCCACATATTCAGGGGGATGCTGTGTGCACTCCGGGGGGGAGGCGCCCTCTATCATCCTAGCACACACGCATTTGTGTTGCATGGGGAGAGCACTGAGTCACGGCTACCATTGACCGGCCGGAGAATGCAAGAGGCTACGGAGGTGACCGGTGGACTGACTCCGATCATTGATGTTTTTTGTCTAAGAGAGAGAGAGAGACAGAGTAGAGCACACCAATTAGAATCGAGAGCCTCGTGGGATGGCGATAACGCCGCATGGATGCACAAGATGGTAATATCGTGAGCCGAGTCCTTCGGAATTGACATAACGGACTACTAGATCGACAGCAGGCAGTGTGTCGTAAACAAAAAAAAAAAAGGTGGATCGGTGGGCTCTAAGGTCGCCCTCGAGCAACCCTCGGGTATTTGTTTATCTAGGTGGGTAAATATAAGCTGCTAGTGGCGTTCTGTTACCAGACTTGAAAGTTACGCCACTGGGGTTCTGGGGGTATCTCAGGTGCCCAGACTTGATGATAGCGCAGGGGTCAGTCATGGAGACCACGCACCCGTCTTGTTCTGCCTTATGGCTTCTGCGCAGTAGAAGCCAGGACGGCAAACTGAATTGAGGAATAGTACTTGGGAAAGGAGACGACACGATGATGAAGAAGCGTGCCATGAGGGCCCAAGGTGCGGTGTATGGGGGGTGGCAATCTGCGGTGGGTTTCGGTTGTAATGGGAAGTGACTCGGGGTACATACCAGGAAGGGAGATAAGGGTCGGATGAGTTCGGGACACACTCGTGCGGGAAAGGAAGAAGCAGGCACCTCAATTTGTACCGAGCACGAACCGACTTGGCTGCGATTGTAGGGGACCGCCCCGATATGTGCAGGCAGGGGCAGAAACCTCGTTTATAAAAGCAAAACGGAAACGCTGTTACCATCCCCTGGCTCGCAAGGTTAGCCCAGGGATTCCGGTTGACAACGGAAGTCCTTTTATGCAAGCACGTTCGCCTGTCCACTTGAACGGTTATAACTTCCCCCAGCGTCGACCCACCTACCCTGCACCAACCCACCCGCCAGAGAGACGCACACCACCACTGCGAACTACCTCGCCACCCACGCTCTCCTCGCCCCTCGCACGCTACGCAAGGAGTTTTGTTGACGGCTGCTCAGAATCGAACTTGAACGGACGGGTTTGCGACCTCGTCATCCCGGAAGAAGCGGGCCTCAGTTCGGACTTGTCCGCGACACTCCACAACCATATCGATCTCAGCTTAGAGTTTCTTAAGCGTCACCATAAACCCAAAGCTCCCCTCAATCGCTCCCTTTCGGACCCTCAAATCCTCTCAACCATCACATCGAACCCAGTACATATCCCAAAGTATGTCCCTCTTTCCTCTTCCTCCTCCTCCTCCTCCTCACCCCCTTCCAGTTCGATGGCTACCCTCGCACCCCGCACCGATTCCCTCAGCGCCCGTGTACGCGGTAGCAGTTACATCGATTTCAAGACTGCCACCACCGGCGTCGCCGCGAAGGCAATGCGCAACGATATCAGCCGTCTCGTCGGCACAGTCGAAGACCCCGCTACCAAGAAGGTGCGTCCCATCCACCCGGGATCACCCACTCGCTGATCCCCGCACTGCAGGCGTTTGATACCGAAATGCAAACTTTTTTCTACCTCTTCACCCGCTACCTCTCCGAGCGCGCAAAAAGCGTTGATCTGTTCGTGCTTCCATTTTGTTTTGCCATCGCTTGTGGAGTTTTATGTCTTGTTTCGTCAGTGATTGGGATCACATCAAATCGCCTGCCGAGGACCAGATCGTTCCCTACGACACCTTGGTCCCACCCAAGAACAATAGCAACCTCAAGAAGCTTGCTGTCCTCAAAGTCAATGGTGGTCTCGGTACCTCCATGGGTAAGTCTTTTCCTGTGGTGTCTTAGATCATCCTGATATTCCGATTGCCAGGTATGACCGGTGCAAAGAGTGCCCTCGAAGTCAAGGATGACATGACATTCCTCGATCTGACCGTCCGTCAGATCGAACACCTCAACACCACTAACCATGCCGATGTCCCGCTCATCCTCATGACCTCCTTCAACACGCACGAGGACACGCTGCGCATCATCAAAAAGTATGCTAACCAACAAGTTCGTATCACGACGTTCAACCAGTCACGGTACCCGCGTATCTTTAAGGAAACTCTCCTTCCCTGCCCAAAACGCGCAGACGACGACAAGAAGCACTGGTACCCTCCTGGCCACGGTGACCTCTACAACGCACTTTTCCACTCTGGTGTGCTGGACCAGCTCCTCGCCGAGGGCAAGGAATACCTCTTCGTATCCAACTCGGATAACTTGGGCGCCGTGTAAGTTTCGTAAACAGTCGCCTTCCTCCTTCCGTCCTCACCCACTTAGTGTCGACGAAAAGATCCTGCAACACATGATCGAGACTAACGCCGAGTTCTTGATGGAAGTCACTGACAAGACCAAGGCTGACATCAAGGGTGGAACGCTTATCGATTACGAAGGCTCCGTCCGTCTCCTCGAAATTGCTCAGGTCCCTTCAGAACACGTGGAAGACTTCAAGTCAATCCGCAAGTTCAAGATCTTCAACACTAACAATCTCTGGGTCAACCTTGCGGGTGAGCATTTCTCATTCCGTCGTCTGAGTCGTCGTTGATATTGTGTTACAGCCTTGAAGAGGATCATGGTGAATGAGGGTATGGAACTCGAGATCATTATCAACCCCAAGATCAACGACGATGGCCAGGCTGTCGTCCAGGTATGGGTTTCACGAGTGACATGTGTGTGTTTCATGCTGAGCTATGAGAATAGCTCGAGACTGCCGCTGGTGCCGCCATCAAGCACTTTAGGGGTGGACATGGTATCAACGTTCCTCGTTGTCGCTTCCTCCCTGTCAAGGCTTGCTCCGATTTGCTCCTCATCAAGAGTGACATTTACTCTCTGCAACACGGCCAACTCGTGTTGAACGAGAGCAGGATGTTCGAGACGACACCTGTAATCAAGCTCGGCGATCACTTCAAGAAGATTCAACAATTCCAAAAGCGATTCAAGAAGATCCCCAAGATCATCGAGCTCGACCATCTTACCGTTACCGGTGATGTCTACTTTGGAAGGAACGTCACGTTAAGGGGTACCGTCATTATCGTCGCCAACGAGGGTCAGCGGATTGACATCCCCGACGGATGTATCTTGGAAAATCGTGCGTGCTCTTTATGTCGTTACAACTATTGTCCTTGCTAAACAAAGGTTCTAGGCCTGTTGTCTGGAAACCTTAACATGATCGTATGTCCTTTTCCGCTCTATCCTGTTCCACTCAAACTCACGTCTATGTATAGGAGCTGTGATTGATCGCGGTTTTTGGTTACCATTGTGGATATCGAATCTCTTGACGCTTGGTTTTCTATCCTGTTTGCATGGAATTGTGGACTTTGAGATATCTTTTCACATCATAGAGCACTTCAAAATCAACCGATCCAAGTACTTTTTCGTTGCGTGTTTCTTTTTTGGTGTTCATAAGTAGATCACTTGTATTTATTTCGTGTTATACGATGGAAGTTGGTGAGATGCTCCGGCTCTGATATTTAAGTAATTCAAACGTCACGTGATACAGTGTATTTACATTAATATTGCTGTGCACGTTTTCCGGTTGTTCATCATGTCTGCAGAGACCAGTCAACCGTCCGAGGGCTCCTTGAAAGACCCCGTCAGAATTGTCTATCACACAGAAAACAGGACATTTGCTAGATTGTTCAACGGTGATTCTTTTTACTCTTCCCACTCCTCATGGAACGCGTCGAACTCCTTCATTCACGTAGAGCGGTCCCTTGACGAAGTCAAAGATGTCATACGCAGGAAACTCGGGCTGGGAAAGGAAACTGGCGTGTCGCTCAAGCAGATGGGCCGCGACGCGCTCCTCGATCTCGAAGACGGTGAGAAAAAAAAATTGTGTACACTATGGCGATGGCACACGCTTAATCCGAGCATCTTTCGCCGATAGACGACGATTTCCAGGCGTTTCGCGTCTTTATCAAATCCTCCGTCTCTGTAGACATTGCAGTTACTGTGGGCAAGTCTCAGGGACCCGCCGTACCGCCACCGGTGAGTGTTCACTCACACCTCGAGTCGTGATCGCGTTGCTCAAGGTGGTGATCAACATGTTAGCCTCGCGAGCACACGTCGGTATCACCTTCCAGGGAACCAGTCACGATTAGTCAACCCACTCCGCTTCCGCAAAGCGTAGAACCCCACTCTACACCTGCAGAAGCTGTTCACAAGCGGAAGCGCAAAGTTTCGTTCGATGGCGCCTCTTCAACAACGGTTTCACATCGGACTCCAAAGAAGCGTCCTGTCGAGCCGGCTGCTCCATCCAAAACAACTACGTCGGCTGTCAAGCCCCCGGCCAAGAGGCAGAAGAAAGAGGTCACGAAGAAGAAGGATCCCAAGCAGTCCGATGCCACCGAGAGTCCTCAAGCTTCTAGTGTGTCCAAACCCGCAGCGGAGAACTCTCTTGCGCTGGAAGGCAGGAGCGGGGTGAGGAGTCACGTCACATGGACGTCTCAGCTCATGCTTAGTACCTTTACATTCTGTTAGGTGGCGACAAGCACATCAAAGGACGCCGAGACATCTCCGCCAGAAAAGAAGAAGCAGACGAGATTGAAGAAGGATGCCAGCTCTGACCCGAGGTCTTCTTTAGGTAGCTTCTAGCTGGCTAAATTGGTTGCTACGATGTGATACTGATCCGGTAATTTGTAGCTGTTGAGACGGTAGCCTCAGGTAAATTTCAGTCAAGTCTAGCGATTCACAAGTTTTCATTCCTCAACGACGTAGATGCAGACCAGATAAACAATATGGTAAACGTACCTGCTCTTCAACTTGGTAAGGCTGGCAGTTCGGGGACCATACCTGTGCTAACATGACTCCAGCATCAGCAAAACCTGGAACATCAGGGGTGGTAGGTAGTACATCAAAACGTAAGCGTTCTTTTACTCGATTATGCTTTCATTGACATTGGAAAAGCTCGAAAACCAAAGGCGCCGTTCCAAGGAGTCTGTGCCGGTGAGTAGCTCTCACCTTCAAAGCATTAAAGACTTATGAATGTCAGAATAGCTGTCCCCGGAACAAACGAAAGTGCTGTCGTGGAAGCCGAAGTAACTGCAGCGATTTTGTCTGCAGCAAACGAGCCACCATCTGAACCTCCCGCGAAACCACAACGTGCAAAAAGAGTCACTAAAAAAACTGCTGCATCTTCCGCTCAGGTGGTGGATGGCCCTACTCTAGAGATGATTTTTCCGCCATGTCCCATTTGCCAGGGAGTCCCCTTCCACATACGCTATTTCTGTCCCGTTTTTCTGAAAGGTCCCGACGCTATCCGGGCGCGACTAGAAGAGATCAAGGGAACGGATGAGGGTAAAAAGGAATGGCTAATCAACGACCTAGAGGGTATTCTTCGCGAATCAAAAGGTTTACACTTCACTATATTGTATATCCAAAACCTGACATTAATCCAATGTCAGCCACGTCCGTGTCCTCGTTGGATGCCGCGCCAACGAATAGCGCTCAAACGACGGAAGTTTCGCCGGCGCCGCTCGATGCTGCCTCCGTCTCAAGGACCCCAAACATCCCTGCCAATTCCTGTTTGTCTGAGGTAATAGTGGAAAGCCGAAACGAAGGGAGTAGCTCGGAAAGCTCGGATGATATGTCGGACGAAGGGGTCGAACCCAAGGAGCTGCCGACTTCACGAAAACCTCAAATGGTCGGTGAGAAACTTCCACCAGCCGATGATGACCTGGAGGCTGTCATTCGTGGTCCAACACGAAAGCGACAGAGCATCCTGAATGTGCTCGACCGCATTGTTGGGAATAAAGACGAGGAAGAGGAAGATTCGGACTCGAAAGAGGACGAGCCTGAATTGGAAGAAGACCCAGACGAAGAGTGTGGTCGATCGAAGCATCGGTCGTCCAAACTTGTCACACGTTCTTCCGACTCGGAGAGCGAGGAAGAAGTGTCTGCGTCGCCTTCACCTTCACGTCCTTCCAGAGGCAGCTCAGATAACCCAGGACCTGCTGTACAGCCCTCTAGTGAACCTCTTGAGGTATCTACCAATAAACAGGATGGCGACGTTGTCATGGAGGAACCTGTTGGTGCGCCCAATGACGAGGGGCAAGATGGCAACAGCAGTGAGGAGACGCACGTAGGGTATCGGATGGTCGTGGATGAGCCCAGCGGAGAAACGGGTGCCCCTACGAACAAGCAGCCATCTCCTGCTCTCAGGGACTCTGTATTACAGCCCTCGGATGCTCGCAGCGATGAACCCCAAGAGCCTGGGCGAACAGAGGCCGATCCCACTTCTGACGGAGCTGGTGGCGTACCTGGAGTGGCTGAAGACCCTACGGAAATGGACGCTGATCCGATCGAGCCTATGGACAACCCAGAACATCTAGCTATCTCGCGATCGTCAAACGTTGACCGCATCGAAGCACCTTCCGAAGACAGCGGAGCCTCGCTCTCCGGCGTAACTCACTCAACGCCAAAGTCGGGAGTGAGGAAACGGATCAAGACCCGGAATGGTCTAGTTCCGGACGACGAAGCTGAAGGTCCTGTCCTTCTCGAAGAGCTGTCTATGGAGGCTACGGTGACACCTTTGCCAACAATGGGAAGGACAGAGGCTTCAGAGACGCCCACCAGTCAAGAACCGGCGACGACGCGGAAGAGTCCTCGGTTTAGCACCCTCTCATCTTCGGCGAGTACGCCCGCGGCTGTTGCGTGGCTGAACCATAAGGCTAAAGGAGCTCGCAGCATCAAAGCAGCCAAGACGCCTGCGAGGCGATCTGGGACACGAAATTATGCTTCGCAGAGTAGGGGGCACCTCGCTCAGACTCCCTCGGTGAACAGGTGGGAAACACTCGAAGAGCCGATGTCATCGCCTTCTGTACTGCCAGACGAGCCATCACTGCTCGTCGACGAGCTGATGTCCACTCCACCGCCCGAAAACTATTCTGTCCGTGGACGACGACAGGTCAAGGGGAAAAGTGGCTTAGCTCGCAAGCCCACCGTCAGCAAGCCGGAGGAAAATTCGAACTCTCATGGGAAAGAACGGTTGTTTGATCTCTCGTCGAGTCAGATACCATTTCCGTATTCCCAGTACCAGGACACTCCGATGCCGACGGGGCTCCCGAATGGGAAAGAGAGGATGGATGCGACGGATTCGGAAGAGGAAGAGGAGCCTAAAATAGCCAAGGCGAAGACGAGGCCGTCCGTTCCGTATCGTCCGTTATCCCAGTTGGCTTCCCAGGCGACGCTCTTTTCTCCGAGTCTACCCACGCCTGCCACAAGCAAGTCCATGGCGAACGGCAAGGCAAAGAAACGTGTCCTCGGGGAGGATTCCTCGTCTTCGTCTTCTTCTGACACGGATGAGGCGAACGGTTCGGAACATATCCCACAGGGACGAAGAGCGGGATCTGTATTGGGGACGAAGAAGAAAAAGGGAATATTGTCTAGAGTTTGAAAAGTTGGATCTTCGTCATCTTCGTCGTCGGTCTCGCATCTAAGTTTGTATACACGAACACTGCATTTCATTCACTGTATGTATCTCCTTGGATCTTGATTTTGTTTCTCAATGTCCTTTTCGCATATGAGCCTTTATGCTGTCATGTAACACTCCATCACACGCCGCTTATCCTCAACGAGTATCTTATTCCCGAAATCCTTAATACCGGTTAGCCTTTAGGTCGGATCCTGTCGTTCAATGATGATGTATTTACACGAGTGGAAAAGACAATATAGAAAGATGGTCGAAAGACTTTGATTGCCCACAACCGCTTGCAGATCGTGACCAATATAACATCTCGAGGACCGTGCCGTGGCGCTGCACGAGTCGCAACCATAACGGAAACAATAAGATGTATTCGATGGGTGGAGAGCGGAGATCTGCATCGATAGATATCAAGGAACCTCAGCTCACGACTTTCCACTAACCCGGATGCCCTCCGAGCGATCAAGTCAGGCGGATGGAGTTCGTCGTCGCGGTTTCAAGAATTCGTTTTCCGTGGGTTAATTTCTCAGAAGGATCAATGTTTTTCAAATCGAATAATTCCATGGGCTGCCTGGATAGTGAATAACGAAACAGGACTTGGCTCGTGGGCGAGGTGGGGGAGATGATTGAATGGGGCTTTTCGACGGCGTCCGAGAGAGCTTGTACAGTACGGAGCCGTACTACACACCTTAAATACTAAAACAAGGATAATTTCCCGTCGGATTAGTAGCGTTCGAGATTAATGCTACTACTCACCGAAGTGCTCGATCGTCCATGGATTTGATGCAAGAGCGCTGGGAAATCGCGAGGCCATCAGCAACGCGGATGTGGGATCCTGAACGCGAGTGGTATACGCCGGGATATGGGTTTGTGGGGTAGATTCTGTGGTTAATTTCCCTGTCTGCGCTGAGGCGACAACCTGCGACTTCCGGACGTCCAAATGTGACGCTTCAAGCCGTCTCTGAAAATTTTGATCAGTGTCCATCCGTAAATAAGACTTCCTTCCAACCACGAAGAGATCATCGTCGCTCCAACGGCAACGACTAGGATTGATATAGTACCCACCTGCAGGAAACCGTTCTCCGCAAGCTTTGCGCCATGACGTTGTCTCCCACAGTTGTGGGACTCACGTGGTTCCATCCCCTGAGAAAACAAGTGTAAACTCTGACACCAGCTTATATAAGTGATGGTGATTACTCCGTACAATTTTTTCGTTGCTAGTAAACGAACACTCACCACCGAGCATCCAGCTCGTAAATGACATTCACACAAAACACACGCGACGAGTACGAAAACCGTTTAGATATCTCCATCTGAGTCTGACCATCCTATAATACAGCTATATCTCGGACTCCATTTTCAAAAGCCTCCCAAAAATCTGTCGTCTACAATGATCGCTCGCACTCTCATTCGAAACCAACTCTTTGTTCGTGGATTTGCTACCCATGCCGGCGCAACAGCCGCCTTGCCTGCTACTCTCCACCTCAAATCGGGCCAATCCTTCCATGGTCGATCTTTTGGGGCGCCGAAGAGCACTTTTGGGGAAACCGTTTTCTCGACCTCAATCACATCTTGTTAGTGCGGCCTTGATCCGATTAAACCCCATTGACTCATTCGTATCTACAGACACCGAGTCAATGACTGATCCTTCCTATCGGGGCCAAATCCTTGTCTTCACCACTCCTCTCATCGGGAACTATGGTGTGCCCAATAACAAGGCCCCCATCGACTCGCACGACGTCGGTGTCGTCTTGGAGTCGGAGGGAATTCAGTGCAGCGCCGTGGTCGTTGCAGACGTCGCTGAAAAGTTCTCCCACCACGCGGCCGTCGAATCCCTTTCTTCCTGGTGCCGCCGTTTCAACGTGCCTGGTATCACTGGCGTAGACACTCGCGAAATCACGCGATTGTTACGTGATCAAGGAACAACCCTCGGCCGCCTTGCCATCGGTGCTGATGCCTCAACCCCCGCCCCAATGCCTCAACAGTACTGGGATCCTTCTACCGAGAACCTCGTCGACCAAGTCTCCACACAAATACCATATTTCCTCAACCCCTCAGGCAATGTACGAATCGCCGTTCTCGACTATGGTGTCAAAGCGAACATCCTTCGTTCCCTCGTCCGTCGAAACGCCGCAGTGACTGTTCTTCCCTGGAACTATGATTTCAACTCCATCCGTGACCAGTACGATGGTCTCTTCCTTACCAACGGTCCTGGTGACCCTAGGCATTGCATGGATGCCGCTTTGAAACTCAGGAAGACGATTCAAGAGTGGGATAAACCTATCTTCGGTCTTTGTATGGGACACCAGATCATCGGTATGGCTGCTGGTCTAGATGCGTACCGCATGACTTTTGGGAACCGTGGACACAACCAACCCGTCCTCGCTTTGGCCTCTGCGGGTTCTATCAAAGCTGGGCGAGTCTACGTGACGAGGTGGGTATTTCATGGATCTCATCGTACGGGGACTCATCGTACTTTGTAGCCAAAACCACCAGTATGCGCTGACATTAACTGACCCATTCCCAGCGGGATGGGAGCCATTCTTCATCAACTGCAATGATTCGTCAGTCGAGGGCATCAAGTCGACCACAGACTCGGGTAGGAAGGTTTGGGGTGTGCAGTTCCACCCTGAGAGTGCCGGCGGCCCACTTGAC
>JBBPPX010000152.1:0-62684 GCA_038092235.1 Leccinum boreale
GCGTGTCTTGGAGCTAATCATATCAGAGTGACAGCGGGGGGGGGGGGGGGCGGGGCCCTTGTGGGGAAGAGGAGCTAGATAAAGCGCCACACACATCGCGGGTGCGAACGTTATACGGCACTTTTTGATAGATTCGGGAGGTATGCGTTCACCGCCCAGCGGAACAGCAGCCTTTCTGCGGGACTGAAGTTGGCGATCGATGGAGAGGTCTGTTTGAAGGAATAGGAAGTGGTACATTGTACGACCATCACAGTACTTATATATATGCGCATGGCTCCGTGTTTGCACAATCGTCGGACTGCTTACGGCGGGGTGATTGGAAGGTGATTATAGAGGTCTTTTCGCGAATGGGTCCGAGTCTCAGCGAGCCTGTTTTTCATAGCCCGGATCTTATATGCACGTGTGCTTCGTTTCACCACCAAAGATCGCTTGGAACATCGGGCAGGCGGGCACCGGTAGTCTTGAAAGATCAAGTCCGTTCGCTGCTCTGATCCCTTCACAATGTACGCCACTAGGGAGTCGGCAGGGATATTATTTCAGGAGCTGGGGCAATATTTTGGACTCATGTCGCTGACAATGTCATAATCCCGATAAGTACTTGACGCGTACGTACCAGGCGGGTCGCTCCCAGCCTAGGACTCGAAACGACTCCTAATCATTCGCAAAACTCGCGCATCTCCACATCGCCCGTTATTTTGGTGTCTTGAGGGGTATTGTATTGAATGGCAAAAACAGCGCAGGGTATGGTCAAAGTGAATACGTAAAGGAATTCCGAGCATGGCAGGGAAGCCTGCAACTTCTGGACAGCGTGGATTTCCAAAACAAAACAAAAAAAAGAAAGGGATGAGCCGTGCCAGCATTCCGAAGATGGAGCGAGGGTGGTCCTAGCAGCGCTGTCTTCGCCGTTCAGCACGCTCAGCACTTCAGACGCTTATAGGAAAAGAAACTACCTGTTAAGCCCCTCCAGGCTCATCAATCGACGCTATTGCCGACACCACCCCATGATGGTCGCCGACTTGTTTTCGTTCACGGTGTTGCAATCTTGGTGGTGCACGCTGCGGGTTCTTGTCTAATCACCCTTTTCTCGCGTGTCTTCATGGAGGATAGTTGCCTATCATAATCAATAATTTAGTGGCGCTCTGTACTGGAGTTCGAGGACAATTACGAAGTCGATCCAGTCTCTCATTGTTGAACGACATTTGATGACGAGACGAACGTACTCCCCGTTGCAGCCAAATCTGTCCTCGGGGACGTTGTTTTCCTTGCGAACCGGTTTCTACTGATCAGTGTGAGAGAAGAATTCAGCACACTTGATACAGGCAAGTCCAGACTGTCGACAGTCCAGGGTGCGCAGGGGCCTTCTCGAGGGGGTTGTGACACGTCGTCTATGCCTTCGGTGGGTTCGTCGGGTTCCAGAGCCTTTGGGGCTGCCTGACTGTCCTCCCTCTTTGGATCGGCCAGTTATCTCTTCAATTTGGGTAGAATCGCCATTCCCGCGGTTGATTGGTCGACCAATCTTGAACATCCGACTTACTCAGATCGCCCCCAGAAATGACCAACTCAAGATGTGACAAGGAGCAAGCTGTTTGTGAGTCGACGGGAAAGTTCGCACGCCCTCCCGCGCGGGGAAAGTTTTCGAACTCAAGTAACGTTTCTCAGCGATGATCTTATCACATATTGCCGATCTCTCTCATATCTTATCTTATCACATATCTTATCATATCAATGCTCAAGCGCTCATGTGTGTCGCGTCACACTGATCCCAATTTGACTGTTGCCATTGAGTCTTATTTATACAGTACGGTAGTCGGCCAAATCCACCCGTCACAGTCTTCATCATGTCAGAGTCGCCTGCCCATAGTATGCCCGCGTCCCTCGAAAATCTTCCCTCAAGTACATTCAAGCTGCGTCCTGGGGAAGAGCTTCCCGGGTTACTTCGTTGCTCACCTCGCACCGTCACCACATTGCAATCTCCCCTGCGGTCTCAGGGGGTCGACTCGTTGGAAGGTCCCAAGTACTACAATAGATGCCTGGAAACTGCGGCCCGGGCTTACGCAGTTAGTGGTCGTCTTGTGTCATTAGGTACAAACGTTACTCAGCTCTGCACAGGCTTTCTCCACAAATGTGAAGTCAAAGGATGACATGATGGAGGACTTCACAGAAGCGCTCCGAGAAAAAATCGTTCTGACAAAGTTGCTTCTTAGCGCTCAACGAGCCTACGAAGAGCGCGAGATGAATCTCCTTCGCTACCTCTCTCAGGGAGACATTGAGCGGTTGGTCTCCGAACAAAATCCGTTCAAAGATACCGCATCCGTTCCAGCGCAATACTTTCAGGCGGTATTCGAGCATAATTTAAGGTCAATTTCTGTGAGAATTTTCTAATTGTCATGTACGATACTCTTTCTCGACGATCATCGGGGTTCCGCTAATGACGACTTCAGGTTTGAATCCTTGGTACTTCGATCTCTTGTGGTCATACATTGCTTGATCGTCAGTTTGACGTAGCATAGAGGTCGCAATGGTGGCTGTGTCTGCCTTCGTGAGAAATTCACGGTGCCTCTGCGGGTCTGCGCCGAACGTTTCCATCTCTCTCGTTCGTCGCGAGGGTCTGTTCTGTGCTTGGTTGGATGTTTGCCCACCATTCCGTCGTTACTTTGTCCAAATAGTCAAGTCTTTCTTCCTCATCGCGTAACTTGTCAAAACCTCGCAACAACCTTATACTGTCTCCTCGACTTCGACCGTGACAGAGTGCGACATATGCATTGAATGGCGTGAGTTCTCCTGAGGGTGGAGTACGAGTTCCTATGTCTACTGGCACGATTACTTTGTCAATTGTTATCTTGTGAACACTTGTCTCACATTTGTCCAACACAATCCCAGCTATCTCCCCCCATAATCCGTTGGTTACATCAATCACCATGACTTACATCCCGATTGCCAGTTCCACCGCATTCAGTAAGCCTGCCCTTTCATCCTGCTTGCCGTGTCCTTTCGAAAGTTTGCTTGAAGTATCCTCCCAGGCGTCTCCATTTGGATCAATGTCCTGTAATTTCGCCATGGAACTAGCAATGTCGACATGGATGCGCAATACAGTGATCATCGAGTTGGTTCATTGGATGATAGAAAAAAAGGTCCGATTATGTTGGGTAAGGTGATATGTCCATCAGGTCATATGACACGGGGCTCATTTTGCTACGTGAATGTTCTTCCAGATAATGACTGCGCGCATCACTACCAAAAGATAAGAGCCGCGAAAAAGCGATGTCACGATTCCTGTACCTCGACAGCAACCTCGAGAAAGGTTCTCGACAACCGTAATTTCGCCTTGAATTCGGCATACGTCACCTATGTTTGCAACGAAGTCCGGGTGACGCGGTGACGGGTCACCTGAAAGCCAAGCCCGGCGAATACAAGTCCATGCACGTGGTTCGAAAGAAGATCCCTGTACGTTCCATTCACGACCGACGTGAACAGTGTGAACCAGCATGTACTCATGATGAGCAAGCAGCTGGAAGGGACTTTTGACGACCCGGTCCCAATGACTCTGAGGAGTACCGTGCCAGTGAAATCCGCTTTCGAACGAGGGATAGAATCTAGCACGCTTTACTATGGAATACCCGTTGCAAGATGTGGCCATATTGCTTTGGCGACGGGAAGTCCAAGAGACGCTGAGGTTCAGGATTTGAACTTGGTGACGGTAACCTCAACACCTCGTCCGGGTTGAAGAACGAAATGTCCTCCAAGGTAGGCGGACATTTGGTTTTCGGGTGTGATTCTCGGCTTGATCACCGTACGCATTTCCGGCCCTGGTTATCCCCGCGTCGTTCTTGGTGCCCAAGTTTGGTGACGCAAGGGCGATACTGGGTGAGTTGTGGACTCTGGACGTCGACTCTCGTGCGCCGTGCCATAGCTATGCCCGGCGGATCAAGTCAATGCAACTGCCCTGGTCATTCAGTTTTCCAAATGGAACTCTAGGTAATTTCGGGCGTATCATCATGCTCCAAAATCAGGGCCACCGGGCATCACTTGCCCCCCTGACTCGTTGGCCACGAACAACCGCGCTGCCACGGAGCTTCCGGAAAGATGTAATCGTGAAGTGAAAGGAAACAAAAGCATCTGAATCGCTCGAACAAGAAAGTGCAGGAGGTTAGCGTACCGTTCTCTGACCCTCTTCGGGATGCTGGCATCTTGATACACTGTATCGCAAACCCTGAGACCCTGACGACAGACCGCTGTGGACCAGACACGGAGCGAGCATGGCGCCACTGACATTTCACATTCGATATGAATCCCATACCACCCATTATCTGGCTCCTGTCGTTAGTAAAGCACCACCGTGCCCGGTGGCTTAGGCATGCCATTGCTTCTAGGGTCTCATATTGGCTGCATTTTGAAGAGATGTGGCATTCGCGATGTCGTCCGATTTCGAAGTTCAAGACAGGTTCGGGGCTAATCTTGCTCCGCGTTGCCCTCGCGGGTAGACACGGTCGGTGACCTTTCCTTCAAGTTGGTCGCTGTCCAAAATTTTAGTCGGTTCGACTTTGATATGCCGCATGCACAGCCCTTGACGATGCGAGCCTTTTTCTTTTTACTTCTTCATCCTGTCTCTCGATAAAACAAAGCACGCGCGGAGTGTGCTGCGTTTCCGCCAAGAGATTGAAGGTGAAGATCTGATCTTCTGAGGATGAGATAGGGAAGTTCGAATGTGTCACATCTCGACACGTTTTTCTGCTTTTGTTGCTTGTTTCAAGTTATAACCTCAAGTTCCCCAGCGCAACTCCTAATACAAGTTGAGGTGCAGTGCCTCAAAGTTCCCCGCATCCGAGTATGTCAACAAGCCTGCGCAGCGGGTCGTTCGCATCGCAAAAGGGAAGCGCTGCGGCCGTGCCAGTGGGCGATATTGCAATTGAACCCTTCGGGCCAACTTCGGGCTCTCCTATCTAACCCCAATTGATCAAAGGCGGCGAAGCAACATGCCGCAATCTCGTCTGGAAGCGAAGTTCTGTCCGAACCTGAAGCTCAAGTCTAACACTTAGCCCGGCCTCCACGTACTGGCGCACGCGGAATCCTCGTGTTCTGCCCAAATTCTGTCCCGGTCCTCGGCCACCCATCCAACACCGGTTCTCATTGATCGGGGACACCTCGGTTCATATCAACACCGCTGTCCGAAGAACACGCGATCCTGAACAGGCTCGCTCCTTCGCGTCTTGCACCTCAAAACTGTCTCGTTTGACTTATCTGCTCCGAAGTTATCATCCCTCACTATCACCTGCCTTTGTTCTCCAGCTTGTCATGACAGACAGTATCTCGACTCTGACCGAGAACAATAGATTCATAGCCATACCTGTGAGTGGTCGACGGTCGTTCGCGCGTGGCTATATCCACCCGTCTGACTTTGTCCGCGTTGACCCATCTCGCCAACACATTATAGCCCGCCTTTGCGCCTCTACTTGGCTCCAATGCATGTCCTTCAACCCAAACATATATCGACATTCAGTCCTTCATCCACGCACACCAACATGACCTTGCCACCCTCCAAAACGACGTTGACCATCTCAAACAGCGTCTCGCTGACCTCGAGCGCCGTCAGGTCCACACACAAGAAACGCTCGTCCAGCTCCACAAGACCCTCGCCCCGATCAGGCGTCTGCCACCCGAAATCCTATCCGAGATATTTGAGCAGTGTCTGGATAGCCGGCACGCACGCGCGTTGTTAGCAACGAAAGCACGACACAAGGAAGCCCCGCTGCTGCTCGGACGCGTGTGTCGTGCTTGGCGCGCCGTTGCTCACACAACGCCTCGCCTGTGGCAAGACGTCCTCGTCAACGTCTGTGACGGGCGCTACTCGAACGAACTCCGCAGAGACGCGCTACCAGTGCTACGGACGTGGCTTGCGCACTCGGGCGATCTCCCTCTCAACCTACTCGTGCTATGTCAGACGGAGCGGGTGCTGCCCGGACTGGTGGACTTATTTAACCTCATCGCTGCCCACGGCGCGCGATGGAAGACGGTCCACTTTCGCGTACAAAACGCGCCAGTGATACACAGGCTCGTTTGCCGTGCGTTCTCCAAATGCACGTCGCTGTCGACGTTTGATTTGACGGATGGCGGTCAAAGCTTGTCGTTCTCTGGTGTGCGGCAGAGAGACATGGTAGAGGAGGTCGAGCCCGTCCACTTCGATCTGTCCCTTTCCCCGCTTCGTCACCTGTCACTGTCACTCGCCCGCCTCACCATTCAGGACGTGCAGACACCTTGGGCGTCGCTCACGCGCTTGTTCTTCATGCAAGACGCGCTTTCGAGCACGACCTCTATCAACGACTACGTGGCTGTCCTCCGGCAGTGCAGTTCGCTCAAAGAGTGCTGCATCACAATCGACAGTGGCTTCCGGGACGCGCCGCTCGAACCGTTCACGCTCCCCAGTCTGGAGCATCTGCAGGTCCAAGTGCTCCGCGAGGCAGCTCACACGACGCAATTTGGGGACTTCCTGAGCGTCATCGATGCGCCGCGGCTCAGCACGCTCGCGATCGAGGACTCGTGTCCACGGAGAGAGGTGGTGCTGTACCACAGTCAGATGAAGGCGTTCTTGCAAGCACACACCAAGTCGCTCCGGCATCTCAGGTATGCGACGAGCTCCAAGCTTTTCTCGTCGGACGACTTGATTGGGTGGATCGTCGAAACGCCGTCGTTGACCGAACTGGAGTACCATCCCGAGGAGGAATCGTCTCCCAAGCCGCTATTGGAGGCGCTGACGCCGCGCGTGCAGCCTGGAGAGGACGCCTTGGAATGCTTGCTTCCGTGTTTGGAGCGGTTCTTCGTGTACTGGGACACGACGGAGACGGTGTCAATGGTGGGGGACATGATCGAACAGCGGTATGCGTTAGCGGAGCGGGGGATCGCGCGGTTCAAGCATATCTCATGCAAGCCAGTGAGGCTCAGCATGGGGTACGAGTGTATGCCGCCGCATCTACTGGTGGAGAACTTGGCTACGCGGCTAGAACCGCTGTGCTTAAAGTGCGGGCTGCAGGTGGACTGGGAGGCGTGTAGATACGACGTGGAGCTTTTCTACAATTGAAGTGTTGATGCGCGCGGTATTTGATGTACTACTACTGCCTAGGAGACGGATGCTGTACGGATGACACGGTATCATACAGTGTACATGAACGCCCCGACGAAGCAGAGCCACGCGGGCAGATCTGTCGTGAGCGTCCTGGTGGTGTGGAGCTCGAGCCAGAGCCAGAGCTCGCTCCTCGCGTTCGACGCAGCACCCTGCGCGAGCCGTCTGAGGCACTTCCGGAACTGTCCGTCCGCACGACGGTGATATCAACGTTTCGACCTATTTTTTCATTCTTTCAATACTAATATGGTATCGGCGAATGACGTACGGGCGGGGAGAACGCGAAATGTGCGACGGTCAAGCAGGCGCCGCACGTGTACAACAGGCGCGCTGTGACGGAACCACCACTGATGTATAAAGACGCCGCGGCGTTTTTGGCCGCGACGACGGAGGCGACGCCGAGGACGAGGGTACCGGCGAGGCTGGGTCTGAACCAGCGATTGAACCAGATGGAGAGGTGCTCGTTGACGCTCAGGCTCTGTGAGCCAGGGACTGAGAGTGCGAGCCAGGGGAGGAGGTATTGGTATTCGGCGTAAGCGAGAGCGAGAGTAGCGGTGGACGAAAGGACGGGGGCGAGTCGGACGAGCCGGACAAAGAGCGATGGGCGGATGAGAGACATAGGGTTGGTGTACAAGGATGTAGGAAGTGTTACCGTAATCATCGAATCGAACAAGATACAAGCGCTCAGAATTGTGTTCTTTTTTTGTTCATCGATTCGATCATCAACAGACGGTAGAGGCAGTACTACTTACTTGATCTTCCTGGACCCGTGCGTGGGAATGAGGAGGTGGAAGCGCTTCCGGTGTCCGGATCGCGTGATATTACTTGATTTGTAGTGTAAGGGTTTTCTTACCAATCTTACTTCTAAACGTGGAAATGGGTCTGTTTCAGGTTTCACTCGTGATTGTGGTTTCCTTTGCCCTTCACAACGAGATCTCGCGAGAAGGTTACCTTGTTTTACTCTTTGACCATGATGTCTTCACCTTCATTATTGCAGTCGGTGTATTATTCTGTTCGTGCTTTGGTCGTGGAGGGCGTGTCCGTCCGTGAAATCGATATTCTTGATGGATGTGCATCCATGGAGTGCTTGTGCCGTGATTTTATCTTCGATTCTGTTTCCGCTGGTGCGTTGGGACTGATGATAAGTATCACTTTCCGATCAACAACAGAATGTGTACAGAGTCGTTGTCTTGTTTGCGGGTGTGTGACCTTCAGTCCAATTAATGATTGTATATCACAGAAACTGGTTCTGACAATGACTTCAAGATATGTTCAGTCTTACGTGAACGTGAACGTCTTTCCGCCCTCAAAGCCATGACTACGGACGTTTCTCCCTGCTTCGTAAGTACTAACAGTCGACGACGTAACAATAAGAGTTTGGTACAAAGTGATCTACTATGAATCATGTTCGATCCGACGTCTTTGGTCTGAGCTCGGGAGCGTGCTCATGGGAAAGAAAGGAAGAAAGAAATTTGTATATACTACACAGTAGTGGTATACAAATTATGGGAGCTATCCGAGACGACGGGATATGGATGCGAAGGATACGGGAGAGAAGTGCGGGCGGCAGCGCGCTGCGCTGTCCGGCTCCGGGCCGATCTGGGCTGAGGATAAGCTGCGGGGCGGGTGGGAACATCCGTCTCGTAGCGCTATCGCCAGAGCCTCCAGGGGTCCAGAACCCAGGGAGTCGAGGCGGATGCGGTGACCGATTGGACACCGCTTGGGAGTGGAGGGAGGCCCATCTGCAAAGCTTCTCGTGCCGTTGTCGCTAAGTTAAGGCACTTCTGTGGGCTCATTGTCCAATCACAACTCTTGAATTCAAACCAAAGAGAGGAATTAAGAGTCCTAAGGGTACTTCTCACGAATGTCAGTGAGTTTTGCCCATCCCAATGCCCAGTTTGTTTTACCGATCTGAGGGTGAAACAGAGAAAGAAAGGAACGGCTGCGGCGCCGACACGTTGAGGTGCAAAGCGGCCGTGAGGGCGGAAGGAAAGAAAAACGACGGCACTTTCCTTACGCGCGACCAAAGACAATGTTCTGTTCCTGTGCATGTGCCTTACTACGTAACAGAACGCCACTCTCCGATTGTCACCCGCCTTGAACCTGATTATGTGGGAGCAGGGGTGCGTATCTTCTTTACTCGACTGAGATTCTAGCTCTGTTTCTTCCGCTCAGAAGTGCTCACGATGATGGTCGAGATCGGAAGTACATTCTTGCCCACTCATTCCGCATCCAGATTCGACATACTAATCCCATAGTCCGTTCCATTCTCGGTCGGATCCGAATCACCTGGATATCGTATAGATTAAATAGATGATGATGCAGAGACGATACGGACGCTTGACGACGCGGCAGGAGCCTGAGGCAAGCCGCGTGCGTTGCTCGCTCATGGACTTGTAGTCGCGTCGTCGAAGCCTGAAAAGCGGCATCCGGGTCGATCGCCCGGTCAATCGACAGATGCCCCGCAAAGTGGGTACCGCTAAAAGTCTGTGGCGTTACAATGGGGTTTAAAATTTTGCGACAAATTCTCTGCGGAAGGCCGTTTCGCCGATACAACACCGCTTTTCACTCCGTATGTAAAGCCATCATGCCCCCCAGTTCCCCGTGTCTATACCCAGTTCTCCTCCTCCGATGATCACAGCGATGCAAGACGTGAAGGATAAAATCGAGGAGAAGGACATACCCCAGCACGATTTTGCCTTCCTCGCAAAAGCCACCGCTACGGAACATGCTCTCACGCCGCTTCAGGCCATGCGTACCTACTGGCGCGCACTTCTCTGGTGTATATTCATGTGCATCGGTGCGGTCCTGTTGGGATATGATTGGCAGGTACGTCAGCATAGCAATCGCTCGGAATGTGAGCCTGAGGTTGGGTTGGATAATGACGTCGAAAAAACCGTCCTACCAGGTTGCTGGAGGGTTGCTGAGCGTCCCCAAATTTCGCACTGACTTTGGATACATTGTCGACGGTCAACCGATCCTTCCTGCGAAATGGCAAAGCGCATTCAAATGCGCCGGCTCGATCGGGGGCATGTTTGGCGGTCTTTCCTTGGGTTGGATTTCCGACCAATTCGGGTGGGTCGTTTGTTTTCCCTTTATTATATATAAGTATCCGTTGCTGTCTTTGCGTCGCTCATCCGAATTTCAACAGACGGCGTGGGGCCGTTGCAGTCGCATGCGTGGTTTCCATCATCGGCGTATTGATTATGTTCCTCGCTCCCGCACACGTTAACGGGATGTTGCTCGTCGGCAAGCTCATCAACGGCTTCGCTCTCGGTTCGTCATTCTTTTTTTCGTAGTGTGCTTTTGGATTGATGGAGCATCGCTCTACTCCAGGAATATTCATCTCGTCTACCAGTGGTTACTGTGCGGAGGTGTCTCCACTTGCTCTGCGAAGTATTACAACAGGCGCTGTGAATTTCTGGATGATTGGTCAGTCCAGTTTGCACATGACTTGTTAACCGAAACATTAACACTTTCGTAGTCGGTCAATTGTAAGCGACCGCTTGACCTCTCCCTTCCCTCCTGACCCATAGATACCATCGTTGACAGCATTTTTAATGGTCTCATTCGGGGAATTGGAAACCGGACAGATGTCTACGCTTATAGACTCCCATTGTGAGTGGTACATCGTCGGTATGCATTGACATTTCCATGTTCGTTCTTCCAGCGCGCTTCAGTGGATTTTTCCAGTCATACTCTTGGTCGGCTTACCGTTTGCGCCCGAGTCGCCTTGGTGGCTTGTGCGCAAAGGTAGGAACGAGGATGCCGAAAAAATCCTCGTCCGTCTCGGCGGACCGACAATCGATGCGAAACTCCGGCGACAACAAATTCAGGAGACCATCGAACTGGAGGATTCGTTTGCTGCGACGTCAACATATGCAGACTGCTTCAGGGGCAAGTCATTCCAACACATAATACTTGTGGAATGACCTTCGAGCCATGTTCCAGGTGAAAATCTCAGGCGTACGGTCGTTGCCATGATGGTGTTCGTGCTTCAACAATGCGCAGGTGAGCAATACCGGGACCGCATGTCTATTTGAGTGATCGGATAATATTGTCAGGTGTATTCTTTGTATTGGCTTATAGTACATACTTTTTTGAGCTTGCCGGGTTCGCTACGGATAACGCTTTCAACCTCGGTCTGGGAATGAGCGCCATCGGGGTAAGCTCGGTGACATACTCTATGTAACTATTGCCTCATGACCTATACAGGCAGTTGGAAATCTTGTGAACTTCTACACTGTGAATTGCTATGGCCGTCGTTTTATCTTTAACTATGGCATGCTTGCCTGCACCGTCATCTTGTTCCTGATCGGATTTACTTGGATAGGCAACGCGCACCAAAGCGCAAAGTGGGCCGCCTCTGCATTTGTAAGTCACCTATTGAAACGGATTCGTGCCGTAGATGAAGCTGGCCTCTGCGTATTTCTAGATGATTATCTACAGCTTTGTATACCAAGTCACCATGTGAGTTTGCATTTTCTTACGCATTGCGTGGCTGCTGACGTTCGTTTCCCCTCGCTGGAAAACGAACAGTGGTCCATTGACCTATGTCATATTTGCCGAGGTCTCGTCTGCGAAGCTTCGTTCAAAGACGGTGGGTATCGGAATTTGGGCCGACATGCTCTGTGGCATGATCTCCGCCACTGCCATTCCTTACCTGTGAGTAACCTCGACAACGGATCTCTCAGGCTGGGGCTCCTACGTATGTCTGTGCCCATGCCTTATTTCCGGATCGAATATCGTTTGCTCGACCGCTCACTGCCTTGAACTTGTAGCATGAACCCCGATGAAGCGAATTTGAAAGGCTACGTAGGCTTCGTCTTTGGAGGTACTGGGTTACTGGGTACGATCTGGGCGTACTTTTTCATCCCAGAAACCAAAGGGAGGACGGTCGACGAGTGCGTACTTTTTTTTTCCTTTTCTTCTTCTTCGATGCAGTTGGTCATCGGAGCTGACTTTACGATAGACTTGACCTCTTGTACGAAAAGCACGTGTCCGTGAGGTCGTTTGCTACGTACGAGCTGTACGACGCAGACGCGAACAGCCCGTGACGGATCGGGCGGAATCCAAGAGCGACACAGCTTTGAAGCGCGCGCGCGCGCATGACACGCCGGCCGACCCTCATTTCACTTATATTTTGGATGACCACGATAATGGAGGAACGAATAACATGATTTCATGTGAATTATTAGGTGCATGTAGTACGATCTTGTGAATAATACATCATTATGTTCGTCGTCGTTCACGTGAGCTTCTCCCTCTTTCCGGGGTCCAGGACCCGGAGGGCCTGACTCTGTAACTTAGAGCCAGATGCGGTATTGAATTATGTGTTTCGATCCTATAGCCATTGTGAAATCGACCATTGTATCTCGACCATACTCTCTCCATCAACTCGCTCAACGAAACCTCTTCGCAAAATTGAGCCATGACTAAACTGTCCGCAGCGACCCACCTATAGGCTATACTCGACGGGTGACTTTTGTTCATCCGACCTACTATGCTCGTGATGCATCGATCATGGATGGCTAACTTCAATACTCGTCGTTGGGGCGCATCCTCCCTGCTCATCGATACAAGTGCGCATGTTACCGCAAGATTTGATGGAATCTCAGAAGAGTTACATTTCACCCGTTGTGAGAGCTAAATGCACTCCTGTGATCACATCCACCAGTCATCAATGGAAATAATTCCAAATGCATGTAATGAAATAGGACAGTAGGTATCATAATGGCGGCTTAGGTATAGCCGGAATACCTCTAGCGACAAATAGAATTCGACGTTTCCAATGGGAGGTTATGTGAATGACTCTTTCGATCAAGATAGCATCTTCTTCACAATCAACCACACGAGAACGCAGTTTCCAACGGCTGAGACTAGAACGAATCCTGTCAAATCGAACAACGACTTCGTCCATTGTGGGTCTTTTGAGAGGATCGGACTGAATCATATCAGCCACCAAAGGCTGCATGAAATCGAACCCCTTCTTCGTCTATTGATTTTTGTGAGTTGGGCGAATACGAGGGTGTAAGTGTAACTAACCTGAATGAAATCCTTCATTATGACGTTTCCGATATAGAAGACGTCGGTGGGAAACGGGTTACAGGGCTGGTCCGAGTTTTGAAATTCAGGCACCTCCTTGTCACCGCCCCAGATTGGTGGTTCTTTGGGATTGGTCTCGGATGGGTCATACTTGCGTGAGATCCCAAAATCAATGATGTAGTGTTTCGAAGGTTGCTGGGTGCGCGTGAAATGCGATACAGGGCCACTGAAATCTCTCTTTAATCGAATCTCCATGGGGTGGAAAGATCCCGGATACATGGCGCTCGGATCGAGCATCAAATTTTTCTTCATACAGTCACTATATGGGGTCAGCAGCGGCCGGATGATTCTTTATTTTCGACGAACCGGTGAGCAACGTTGTGTTTGTGCATGAACCGCAATCCCTGAATATGGTGGTCAGGTCGCGTAGATCAAGACGGATTTCATTCGACATACCTCAAATAATTGCCGAAAGCATTCCACGGCTTCCCCAAACGTGTCAAATGGCGGGTCAGCGTAAGGACGAAGCAGAGGCATAACGATGATGACTGTTTCACTATCATCGAGCGAAAGGATCTCGTAGAACGGGACACAATGATTCTCTGGATGAGAGACAAGACTCTCGGATGAAAAATACAGCCCAATGTCAACCTCATAGGGATGTACCGATGTGTTGATACGTTTCAAGGTGACATATTGTCCGTCGGAGAGACGTGTAGCATCGATGATGTGCCCTACCTTGTAGCGGAGGAGTGAGAAGAAATGGCAAACCGTCAAGAATGAACATACATTCAGACTCCGCGAGTCCTCTTGCTCATACCAAACTTTTCCAGAGGTCTTCCAAGATGGAACCCAATCAGGAGCATAACGCGGGCGAAGAAGATAACCTCGATCTTTTAACCACATGAAGTGGTTGGACCACCAGGTCTCTACTGTGTTCCGCGTTTCAGGAGGAAGGCGTTCGGTCGTTCCAAAGACAGCGAGTTCCTTCTGAATACGCTGAGCCTTCCGACTTTCTGTTTCTTTCTGCGTAGTCGTTCGTTTTCCGTTCACCATCGACGCCGAACGTACTGAAGTTGAACATGAAGTGGAAGTCTGCCACCAGGTACCGCATGCTAAATAAAGTAAGTAGGGTAAATTCTAGTCCCGCAGATAAATATGGACAAATATGGACCCACACTGTTATCGCCGACTTCGCTGAGGCCGAAACATAAAGTCACTTCCTAGTTCTTTTCAACTTCTGTTTCCTAAGTGTCAAGACGACGGAAGGTCGAGAGATATTTGCCAACGCTAGTTTGGACCCACTTCAATTCAACATCCACTTCTCAACAAAACCCACTCTTGCGGTTATAAGCTACTTGACTTGATTTGGCAAGCCTTATTTTCCAAAAAAACAGGGTTGCTTGTGGATTCCACTTTTGGCACACAAGGCTTGCTTAGCGCTTACCTGCTAGGCCAGATGGCATATAACTCTGGCATAATTGCTTTCCACGACCAAACAGACCTTATCTCATTCTCATCAGTGATCCTTTTATGAGCTCTCCACTTCACCAGCCTCAGACTATCCTCTTTCCCGTCAGCCTTCGAGCCTCCGGCTTCGACCGAGCCCTCTTCCCAGTATCGTCGTATAGAAAAAGAAACAGTCTTGGGCGCAGCGAGTATTATCTAGACGCAACTCTAGATGAACTACTTAAGATCCCAAACATTATCAATGGTGCCAATAGCGAGCAGTGGCAGGTGTTTCTTGATGCCACGAAGGCCAGATACGACCGGTAAGTCGTCAAGTCACCTCTTATATCAACCGCTTGCTTCTTATGCACGACAGGCTGATGCAGCGTAAAGCGGAACTCAGCGAACGCCCAAAAACCTGGAACCTGTTAAAAATATTTGCTAATTATCGCGCCGTTCGATTGTTCTTCGATTCGAGTAAATCTCTTTACGAGGAAACGAAGGTAGCTGACTTTTTATTGATGATAACCCTCGCGATGAAACATCTTTTTAGAGCCAATCGGACGAGATGATGAGGTCAGTAGGTAGGGCTCTGTTATCAGTCCCGAGCGCAGATGTGCAACCTGTGGAAGGTATGCTTGTCCGAAATGAGATGCATGTACAACTTGCAATATTGTCTGTTACAGATGATTCATCCCCGGATGTGATAGCGGGAATAGCAATCAAGCTTGATGGTCCTCTTGATGAAACTATAGGCCAACAGGTCATGGATGTAACGAACACCATCGCCTCTTACTCTGGCCCTTTCGAAAATGATGAAGCTGCTTCTGGTGAGAAGCTTGCGACAAATCCTGCAATGTCTAGTAATAACCTATACCTTACAGAAGCGAGCAGCGTTCTCAGCCAAGAATACTACCTGGCTTCGGAGTCGCTGGTATCCCTTGCCATCGGTGTTGAGGAAGAAACCCCTGATGTTCCCGCTCCACCTAACCCGTCATCACCAGTAACCGTTACGAATAATCATTACTATGGTTGTATTTACTCGGTGAACTCGAGTATCATTGGAGGGACAACGCAGTTCGACGGACAGGGTAACAGCGGTTGTATGTCTGATATCTCGTGTTACGGTATGAAACTGACTTGCCAACTTGCTAGCTGTAAATCATAATGTCAAAACTACGAGTGACATGTGCCCCTAGTCTTATGTAAATTAACATCCAGGTCACCTGTCAGCCTGAGAATATATAATACAGCTCAATAATTGACGTTCATTCACCCTCGAATGTGTTCGCTTGTTTTGGTGTGACCCGAATTTGAGATACGTTGACTGAGTTCAGAGTGAGTTGAACTGCACAACGGCCACCAACTTGGGGACTTTTCGATACCACCTAATGGACTAGACTGGTGACCAGCCGTTCAAAAGAGGTAAGTCGAAAGACCGAAGGAAGAGTAACGCTAGCGAATGAAGAGCAGGCTGTTCATAAGAGACGGGAGTGGAAGCGAAATGAGTTGCGCGAGTAGTTCTTGTTTCGGTGTCGCTGGAGCAATTTCGTTTGGGTTAGAACAGAAAAAGGACTAGAATCAAAACATGCATGCATCAGCTCCCAGCCGGCTGTCTTGCCGAGTAAGCTTTTCCTGGTGTCAGAGAACGACTTTTGATATGCCCATGCGCCTCTGAAGGAGGGCCGTGCAAGATCACTTATAGGTCGATGTCATCAGGTTCTGTCAACAAAGGCTTCGCTGTTTGGAATGTGGTTGGCGATGGGGCTGCTGTAGCAGAGACAGTGCGGCTTGCGAACGAAGCATCGATCTTGCAGGTAGCGCACGTCCCGCCCGGAGTTGGTTTCCTTGGGATCCCATGTCTCAAGTACACGCTGTGATTGATTGCACCGAAGAGTTGGCAGAGGGAGGGCCAGTCGGCTGGTGGGAAGAGCACATCAGGATTGCGAATGCTACCACGGATGAGGACGTTCAAGATGAGCAGGTCGGACAGACATGCACGCTTGTATATGAACGAAGCAGGGGGTCGACCGACAGGATCTCATAGAACGGGACACAATGATTACCTGGACGAGAATCAAGACTCTCGAACGGAAAATACAACCCAATGTCAACCTCATAGGGATGCACGGATGTGTTGATACGTTTCAAGGTGACATATTGTCCGTCGAAGAGACGTGTAGCATCGATGATGTGCCCTACCTTGTAGCTAGAAATGGCAGACCGTCAAGAATGAACATATCTCCAGATTCTGCGAGTCCTCTTGCTCATACCAAACTTTTCCAGAGGTCCTCCAGGATGGAACCCAATCAAGAGCATGACATGGGCGAAGAAGATAACCTGGATCTTTTAATCACATGAAGTGGTTGGACACCAGGTCTCTCGCTCTTTCCGCATTTCAGGAGGAAGACGGTCATTCCAAAAGCGAGTTCCTTCTGAATATGCTGAGCCTTCTGTCTTTCTGTTTCTTTCTGTGCTGGGCATGGACGCCGAACGTAATGAAGTTCAACATAAAGCCAGGTACCCCTCTACCTGGACCCACCAGAAACCTCGGATAAACCTGACAGCCAAAGATGAGCGGGGAAACCAAGCGTTTATTTAGGCTCCGAGACTCGGCGCGCCTCGATTCGGCAAAACGCGTCGAACCACGGTCAGTGCGTTACGATCATGGGCTCGTCTACTACTACGCCTCTCTTGGATGTTCTCTCTCTTCATCTTCCAGCTGCCATCGCCTCTGCAGAATTCTCTTCTCTTCCTTCTCAGTCGCGATCGTTCCTCGAAACTCTCCTCGCTTTTGCCCTCGGTGCAGAGTGTCCTCCCCGTCTCACCGACACGCGCCAGGAATGGTCGCGCTCGCAGACCGCTGCACTCAAAGCCCTCCAAAGCTGTCTCGGCTCAACCAAACTGGTAAACACAAAACATCCCCGCGACAGCCCAGACACAGACGATACCAACTCAAAACGTCCAAAGACCAACGACGATGCCGACGACCCGCCCCGCTTCACCCTCCCCTCCGTCTCCGCCACCTCGCCTGTCCGCAAAAAAGTGGATGTGACCGTCCACGCACGATCGATTCGCCTCGTCCACCCGACCACCCGCGTCCTCGAGTACTCTGCGCCCCTCACCAGCGTCGTCCGCGCATTCATGCTCCCTACGCGTGGCAAGACCAAGAGTCACTGGACCGTCGTCCTCCTCCCCGCGGACGCCCCCGACAAGGCTAAATCCACCCCTTCATCTGCCCCACAACAGGTCATCTTTGGCATCGACGCGCGCAGCGCCACCGCGTTCGAAATTACGTCATACTCCTCGAACGCGTCCAGCACCCCCAAGGCGACCACCACCACCGTCGCCAAGGGCCAAGAAACCGCCCCGTTTGTTCGCGAGCTCCTCTCCCACTTGCCAGTCCCGCTTCTGCAGCCTTCTGCGACCGTCTTCCGGAGTGCGTGTGCGACACCTGCGTCCGGCGATGGCGCGGCGGGCGTCGACGCCTATCTCTCTGCCAAGTCGGGCACGCTCTGGTTCCTGGACACGGGCATCCTCTGGGGCGAGAGCAAACCGTGCGCCTTCTGGGCCGTCAAGGATATGCTCACCAAGGATGGCGTCAAGCTCATCAGCGCCACTGGGCGGACGTGCTCTGTCATTCTCAGTCGCAAGATGCAGACGCCAGGTTCAGGTTCGGGCTCGGGCGCAAAAGATGGAGGAAACGACGAGAGCGACGACGACGAGGAAGAGATCGTCGAGACCGAGTTTTCGATGGTGGAAGGCCGGGAACAGGACCCGATTTCGGCGTGGGCCCGGAATCGAAAACACATGTTTGGGAAGCAGGTCGTCGCCAACGGTTCTTCGTCCGGCCCTGCGAACAATAACAATCGTATTATGGGTGCTGGGCCTACGACCATCAAGGGTGCTGTATGGGACGATTCGGATTCCGACGACGAAGACTTTGAGATGGCTTCGTCCGAGGATCTCGAACATAGCTCGAACTCGGACTCGGATGGGAGTGGAGGCATAGGTGGAGTGGGGATCGGTAGGAACGAGGAGTACGACAGCGGTTCGGATGAATGGAGCGAGTCGTCAGAAGAGGAAGAGCTCACTCCGGCTCAGCAGGCGGCGCTCGACAAGATGGTGGAGCTGCTCTGCGACGGTCCTGAAGACGAACCTAGCGACGAGGAGGACGAGCTGGATGAGTGATTTCGAGATATGACTGTGCTGTACAGATGTCGCTTTGCGCGCGTGCTTTCATGATGCATATATGGACGCTATTCGGTTTTGATTCATACCATGTGCACCACGCCTTAATTCTACGTAGCTGCGGGGGAGTAAAATAGTAGCCTGGGCAGTCGAACACACTTTCACTCTGTTCAAGCTGCGGGAGTAGATATGATGTCAATGTATGATCCACGTCCCCAAACAATGGTATGCAAGTCTATGTACTTGGGTATGTCTATATGTCTACTCTACATAATCACCGAGGTCCCATGTCTAGGTCTATACACAGAGATGGTCTAAATGGATACCTTACCTCTCGGCTCGTACGGCAACAGCAACGCCAGGCAACCCGCAAAGACGATCATGCCCCCCGCGATGTACACCGGCACCGCCGTCTCGATGTTGGCGTACAAAGCAATGATGGGTGCCATCACGCCAAACACGCGGGTCGCAGTGGCCGTCAGACCGTTACCCGTCCCACGATCCTTGGCGGGAAAGATCTCGGGAGAAATGGCGTATAAAACCCCATACATCGTCTATACCCACTCGATCAGCCAGCCTCGTCGGCGGGGCACGAAACGAAAAAAAAAGACGCACGTTACTGAAAAACACGTAGCCGCAGTTCCACCACAGAAGCTGGTTGGACGTCCTGGAGGTGGTGCTCGCGTAGAGAAACGCGCCTGTCAGCGCTTTATATCGCAAGAGGTCGTTGAGTGGTGAACGCGAGTTAGATGCGGGACAGACACTCGCCTGAGGACATCGCAAGGCTGCCTTTGCGTCCCAAGTACGGAAGTTCGACGGCCCATCCGGCGAAAAAGGCAGCCGGGACGCCGATTATGCTCAGGATCACTTGCTGTCGTTGCGAGTCGTGAGTGAAAGTTCTGTGAGGAACATAGGGAACGTACATTGCGATAGGTGACGTAGAGGGAACCATCGCCGAACATGGCACCACGACTGTTCAATCTTGAAAGACGATTAGCCGCATCGAGTGGTGATCAGACATAGGACACTCACAAGAAAGGTAAAAAGCTGTTGTAGAGCGTCGAGGCAAGGCCAATGATGCCTGGAGTGATAAACGATTCAACGTCATGCAACAAAGGAAATGTGTGATCATACCCCAAAGAGCGATGAGTAGGCTGGTGGACCAGGCCATCGTTGGAGTCGCAAACAACGCCTTGACGTGGCCCGTGGCATACTTGGAATCCTTGGACAGAATGGCACGACGGGTCGTCGACGGTAACATGTCCTGGCTTCGTCCTGGAGCCTCCAACTCTTCAACAGTGAGCGTGGTAGACTTGCCATTGTACTTGGCCAGCTTGTGGATAATGTCAGTCGCCTCAGCGTCCTTGCCGATACCAGAGAGGAACCGAGGACTCTCGAAGAGGGTAAAGACGAAGAAGCGAAGGCCCCAAAAGAAGAGGGTGATCCCGCCGAGCGCAAAGAGAAGGTATCTCCACCCCATATTATTGGACCTTTCACAATTATCAGGGCTGGCACATGAGAAGTTGGCAATTAGGGGCCACGCGATCTGTACAAGTCATGTCAGTGCATCAACGCGCGACATCTTTGCGTGCTTACAAGACTGCAGATGAGTTGGCCGAGCGACCACCAGATGGAAAGTATCGTCAAGAGGTATTGATGAGTGCCAGGGACAAAGTCTGACATGGATGGATCAGTTGAATAGTTTGGGAGATACGACAGACTCATGATTTACCCAAGAAAACGGCCGAATCCACGGGCATGTTACCTGCAAAGGAGTTCAATATGCAACCCCTCGTCAAAAACGACAGACTTACCACCGACACCCACGCCAACGACGGCGAATAGGGAGGCCAAGGTGACGAAATCGGGTGAGCCAGCGGCGGCTAAACCGAACACGGCTGCGATCAACAGCGTCAGGTTGAATGCCCATCTGCGTGACCAGTCGGCGAGCATATCCAGACAACCAAGCACAAATACACACCTCCGACCCCAGATATCGCATGCTAGACTCCAAAAGATGGCTCCCACGAGCATTCCAATATTAGATGCCAGAGACAAAAGGGGGCCATCGAAATGGAACTCGTAGATAACCTGCGTGAGGATTAGCCCGCTCAGCATCTGGGCGAGGTAGCGTTCAGTTTGGGATGGTCTTATTCTTGGGCACACTTACGGGCCAGACGCTATCGCTGTGGGTCAATCCGCATAAGCATCAATCTTAGATGTGCGGCAGAACGAGCGACGTACGCAAACCATCCAAAGCCGGCGACGACGAACAGATACCACTACGAGGGCGGATGAGCATTGTCAGTCATGGAGAGTCGAAAGTACCCCACCTGGTATCTACCCATCCCAATCTCTTGTATGGCGTGATTCAAAATGCGTGCTTTCGCTTGATACACGGGGTCGTCGTACCCATCTCCGTATAGATCAACCCTCGTGTTGGCATTCTTGACCCGTCCATCTCTATAACGCGCCAGGAGTGGTTCTGACTCCTCTCTTGCGGGCGCATTGGTGCTGCTTGGCATGTCTAGCGCTCTCTCTTGGGTGGAGGTGGAAAGAATGGTGATGTGAGCGAGCCAAGTCGAAGCTGATATAGCAGGAGCGAAGATGAGTCACAGGAATGGGTTCCTGCCAGCGTTTAGGAACTTTTGTTTCCCATGACCGTATCGCCTCTTCGCTCGGCGGCCACTTATAAAGCTTGATGGAGACTGCAAACACAAAAATAGACGAGGTAGCTTACCGTCGAGCACAGCAACCTATCTCGGGGTGACCGCACGCAGGAAAGGTGGGTAATCTCCGCATCATTGCCTCGGTTAGTGTGGCGCCCTTCCTATTTCAAGTCACCGCCGTATAAACTTTGTCTTTGGTTGTACTGTTGGCAGTGGCCAATTTCGCCTTTGTGCTCTGTCACCATGCCTCGCTTATCCATCACTTCGACCGTTGCTACTACGACATGGCCTTTGTTCATTCGTGCTATAAGAACTTGCTTGTCTCGCCATCAAATAGGACCCCACTTCTATACTCTCTCTGCGCCCTTCTATCTTTACTCCACACTCCCCACCGGATCCCAGTCTACCCGCTGCCGCTTCGTAACGAGTCTCACCCGATCTAACACCGTCCACCTCTGCACTGTCCTTGGCCTCCGCCTCCTGACCAATACCTACCCATCTGTCATCTCTGTCTCTGTCTGCACTCGCGCCCGTCCCACCATTCGCCATGTCGACAGATATACCAGTGACAAAAGGAATTACTGCTATGCCAAGACCCACTGATGCTGGAGCTCCCTCATTCACGGGCGGCGAGACGTTGGACCTCCTCGAGTTCTTCAAACTTTTCGACGGCCTCGCCGATGCTTGCAGTCTAACCGATGCAGAAAAATGCATGATAGTCATGCGATACGTGGACAAGATAACCAAGCAATTCTGGATCACTCTTGAGGGATACGAAAGCCACGATTATACTACCTTGAAAAAGAATGTGCTCTACTACTATCCTGGCGCTGCGGAGGGCAGACGCTACACTCATCACGATCTTGTATCCGTTGTCGCTGCTCCTAGGAACGATGGCATCTCTACGGAGACCGATCTCCTCGAATACTATCGCCGGTTCCGTCCCGTCGCGGTATGGCTTGTGGCCAACGACAAGATAACAGGATACGACCGCGACTGGAGCTTTTGGAAAGGGTTGCCCAAAGCTCTTCAACGGGCCATAGCTTGGCGCATGCAGGTCATGTGGATTGACTTTTCCTTTTCCTAGGGCGTATCTCCGAATTTTGAGGATGTCCTTCGAGCTGGCCGTCTTGTTCTTTTGGATGCCGATCGCGATCTTCTCTTAACGCAACTTGCGAAATCCCTTCATGATCAACGTTCTGCAGCCACTGCTACTGGCAGACAGAATGTTAACCGACCCACTCAGTTTGACGTTGACGATGATGCGGAAGGAACAAACTGCGGAAAAGGCGCACCACGAGATGTCCGGACTAACGGGGTCACCTCTGATCTCAGCATCCTCTCCAGGGCACAGATGGATGAGATAGAAGTACTGGCTCGTAAGATGCACACGCTCGACATTTCCGACCCCTCGTATTCGGCCCTCTTCACACGCCTCGTCTGTCTTGCCCCTGCTGCTTCCCAAGCCTGGGCACCCCCTTTATCTCGCCAGTTCATGTACACCCGTTCTCAACCTGCCAGTGCTACGATGGCGGCCCCGCCTAATTATACGTACGGAGGGTCCTATCCCTCTACGCGGAAGTGCGTGGACAATTACTGTGCCTTGGGTCTTGCTCACTCCTTCATGATAGATCCCAGCGGTGATGACGCTCCTCGAAAGCCTAGCCTAGGAGGAAATTTACAAACACTGATATAGTGGTGTAACAGTAATCTAATCTTACACTGTGACATTATTCTGGAGGAGAAAAAGGCTCGAGTTACCGAGCCTCGCTCTTGCCTCATGATGACAGGCTAGACGTTGATTACAGCAGTTACAATCTCCAATAAATACGAGCCATTGTCAGCATGATGGTGTGTGAACGTTTGAACAATAGTTTCCCTCGGGACGACGGAGCGGCTCAAACAAGTCTTCAAGAACCTTTTGTTTTCGCGTGTGCGCAGGTGCAGGCCATTGAATCGATCTATGTCTTCGGGTGCGTCTTTCGACGTTCACACCGTATGTACCTTGAACTTTGCTTAATTTATAGATGTGTATTCTTATCTCACGACGGTGACATCATTCTGGGGTAGGGGATAAGGCGGATCTGCATTTACATAAGCGGTCAGTGACCTTCATTTGACGGTCGAGCCCACGAGATGGTGTTGGGAATGGCGTAGTAGTCTGGATCAAAATAATAACGATTTTAAACCCCCGATTGACATTTTGATTCCGTCTTATAAACTCGTCAAGTTTGTTCCTACGAACAACACCATTCTATCATGACATCCATCCTCGATCCCGCAACCATTGGTAAACCCAAACGCCCCCGTAGGCATGTCAGATCTCTCACGGGTGCGTAAAAGCATTCTTTTGGCAGTATATATCTCGAGCATCGTTTCGTTCTAGGCTACCTTCCGGAGAAAGATGAATCTGGAAAAGAAAAATGGCCCAGGGGCGAGGAGGAGGTGTGGAAGGACGGCTATAGACAGCTCGATACGAGTGCGTTATCGGGAACGCCCTATGATCTTGCCCCGGTCGGTGGTGCTGACGACTCGCAGGCGTGCAGTCGATCACAAGATCCGTCGTGAACCACGTTCAGACATCGTTGGCACGCCAAGCGTACAGTCTGGATGACTTGGGTGCTTATCAGGCGACTGCCTTGTCCGTCCGCGACAACTTGCTCGTGAGTATCCGCTATGACAGATGGCGTGCTAGATGTCGAAAATGATGCCCGTCTCCCTAGATCAACTGGAACGATACGCAATTGCAATTGAACCGAAAGGGGGGAAAGCGCGCATATTATCTCTCTCTAGAATTTCTGATGGGACGGGCTCTCGATAATGCGCTCCTCAACCTTGGACTGAAAGATAAATTCAGAGAAGGAGTAGACAAGCTCGGGTTCAATATGGAAGACCTCCTGGACAAGGAACGAGACGCTGGGTTGGGGAACGGCGGCCTGGGGCGCCTCGCAGCGTGTTATCTTGATTCATCAGCTTCGCAAGAATTTCCGGTTTGGGGATACGGATTGCGTTACAAGTATGGTATCTTCCAGCAGCTTATCTCCCCCGATGGTCAGCAACTGGAAGCGCCTGATCCGTGGCTTGAGAATTCCAATCCCTGGGAACTGCCCCGTACCGATGTCACGTACGAAATTCGTTTTTACGGTGTCGCAGACAAGTATCAAGATGGGAGCGGGCGTGGCGTCTGGCATGGCGGACAGGAAGTGTTGGCAGCTGCGTATGACGTCATAATTCCAGGATATGACACCAGGAATACCAACAATCTTCGCCTTTGGGAGAGTAAACCCAAGAGAGGTTTCGACTTGAACAGCTTCAACGGTGAGGAGACTTTGGCAGAGATGTAGTCAGGAGTCAACTGACTGATTTCGCATAGCTGGAGATTATGAACGCGCCATCGAATCCTCTAACAGTGCTGCCGCTATCACCTCTGTGCTTTATCCCAACGACCACACAACTTGTAAGCGGATACATTCTGTGCACCGATTGATCGTCTGCTCATGGTTGTCTTGATAGTTGGGAAGGAGTTACGGCTCAAACAACAATACTTCTGGACAGCAGCGAGTCTCGCAGACATCTTACGGCGGTACAAGAACCTTGGTAAACCGATCACGGAATTACCTGAATGTGAGTTGCCAGTGGCAAATCCGCTTCTTGCTTGACTTGACTTGACGGTTATCAGATGTTGCAATTCAGCTGAATGACGTCAGTGCAATATGATTTTGTTATTGTCAAGACTTTGTTTGAAATCGTTTTCCAGACTCACCCAACATTGGCGATCCCGGAACTGATGCGTATTTTGCTCGACGAAGAAGACTTGCCGTGGGAAACAGCGTGGAAGATCGTTACGGAGACTTTCTTCTTCACTAACCATACCGTGCTCCCTGTCGGTGATGCCGTACTTTATCAATCCTCACTGTCTTGACAAAAAATCGCCTATAGGAAGCATTGGAGAAATGGCCCGTTCCCCTGATGGAGCATCTGTTGCCTCGGTATGTGTTGTCTGTACCCTTACCCAACATCATCAATTTACCATTTTTAGACACATGCAGATTATCTTTGACATAGTAAGTCCCTATCTTCTCCATCCTTTGAAAGGAAGATGTCACTAACCTCACTCCGATGTTTACAGAATATGTGAGTTTCTTTTCGTGACCCTCTGAATTAGCGATGCGACATGATTGGCTTCGAAGGTTTTTTTTGCAGTGTGGGTATTTCTTAATTTCATCATGCTCATACTCATCGTCATCATTAGCTGTCGAACGCATGTTCCCTGGAGATCGTGATCGGATGGCAAGAATGTCTTTGATCGAAGGTGAATGATGTCGCTCTTCTTGCATGAGGTTGTCTAACTGAGGTTTCTCAGAGGGTTTCCCGAAAAACATTCGCATGGCGCATCTAGCATGCATCGGTTAGTGATTTTTCAATGCATCGACGAGCCTCTGATGTACCACCATCCCAACAGGAAGCCGGAAGGTTAATGGTGTTGCCGAGGTGTGTGTTGCAATTCAGTTCCTTTGTTCACGTAGGTATGAAGAGTTGCCTTAGTTGCACAGCGACTTGGTCAGGACAACCATCTTCAAAGACTTTGTGGACTACTTTGGTTATAGCAAGTATGTTCTTTTTTTCTCCATGAAGCTCGTCACCTAATATCATGCGAGATTCGGAAACGTCACGAATGGCAGTAAGTGTCCTCCAGTATTTCTGCAGATAACTAGATGTCAACTCTTCTTTCAAAGTCACTCCACGGCGCTGGCTTGATCAGGTGTGTCTCATCGTCCCTGTAAGCGAGATTCCGCTGACGTCTACCCCTAGTGTAATCCACGGTTGAGCGAACTCATCACTGATACTCTCAATATCCCCAAGAGCGCATGGCTGAAGGATCTGTCGAAACTCGAAGGTTTGTTGGATTACGTAGAAGATGAGAGTTTCAGGGCGGAGTGGGCATCCGTGAAGCAGGCCAACAAGGAGAGATTGGCCCATTACGTGCAAATAACTCTGGGGCTCAAAGTCGATACGAACGCCTTATTCGACGTTCAGATCAAGGTGAGATCAGCACGCATCATTCCCGTTTTTCCATCCAGGTTAACTGTCATCGGTACAGAGGATTCATGAGTACAAGGTATATCTTCCCCGAAGGGATTACGTGAAACAAGGAGCTGATATCATATACAGCGTCAGACGCTTAATATCCTTGGTGTTATACATGTGGGTTGGCGAGCACAAAACTCTTGAGCTTGTTTTGTTTTACGTTTTACAGCGTTACTTGACATTGAAAGGAATGAAGCCCGAAGAAAGAAAGAAAGTCATACCGAGGAACGTCTTCTTTGCTGGGAAGGCTGCCCCGGGCTGTAAGTTTCCGTCCGTCTTACATCTTCGCTCTCTGAAGCTCTACCCGCCGCCAGATTACATCGCCAAATTGGTATACACTCTTGCCGTGTACATATATCCACGTCGCTGACCGTCTTCCCAGACCATTCGCCTCATCGTCAATGTTGCACGGGTAGTCAATGCAGACCCGGACACCCAAGACTACCTCCGCGTTTTCTTCCTTCCCGATTACTCTGTCACCCTGGCCGAAATACTGATACCCGCCTCGGACATCAGCCAGCACATCTCGACAGCAGGCACGGAGGCGTCCGGGACGTCCAACATGAAGTTTTGCTTGAACGGCGGTCTCCTGCTCGGCACTGTCGATGGCGCCAACATCGAGATTGCAGAAGAGGTCGGCGAGGACAACGTCTGTGAGCATCTTCTCCTGTCTTTTTTACTCTGCTGGACTTGCCGCTGACGATGACGACCAGTCTTTTTCGGAAACCTGACGCCCGACGTGGAAGACTTGCGATACCAGCACGCCTACCACCCCGTGCCGGTCGAGGAAAAGTCGCCTGCGCTCGCCAACGTGTTAGACATGGTCTCGGGAGGCCTGTTTGGCGACGAGAACGTCTACGAACCGTACGTTTTTCTCCTTTGCTTCACACACCCACGTGGTTTTTCTTCGTTCCTTCTTGACCCTTCCGCACGTCGGCAACAGACTTCTCAATACCATCCGGCAAGGAGACTATTATCTGCTCACCGAGGATTTCGACTCTTGTGCGCCTTGCCTTTATGAGTATTCACATGATTGCTTATATTTATCGGACGTCGGTCACTCGCCTTTTTTTCTCTCTGCAGACATTGAAGCGCTGCACATGGTGGACGAAGCATACAACGATCGTGACGAATGGACCAAGAAGAGCATCCGAACGAGCGCCAAGGTGCGTTAAATTATTGAATCGATTGCAAATCGACGTGGTTAAGGAGGGTATCCGACGACATGTGATAGATGGGTAAATTCAGCTCCGATCGTGCCATCCAGGACTACGCCCAAGAGTACTGGAACATTGAAAGCACCAAGGTCGAGTAGAGGAAGAGAGAGATCGAAGGAGGGAAAACGAACATGGCGTGAGAAGATTAGAGAGAACATCATACATGGAATGCTCGAATCAATTTTCAGGTAACGGGAGGACACAAGAAAAACTGCAGAGACGTGTAAGATAGCATGCTAGCAATGGCCATATGTTAGAACTGTCGAATAGTAGTGGGAGAGTGAAATCAGAAAGAATGAACGTGGACGGAACCAGAGGCAAAAAGGAACGAAATTTCAAGAAACAATGCACCACGAGATGATTCGATAAAAAAACCAAGGCTGAGAGGTAGAAGAACTTCTCTGTCGTTGTTCAGGAGAACTGGTCGACGAGAAGAGCGAGGACGAAAAAAAATGACCGTGAATTAATGATGAGCGCTCTGGAAAAAATCTCATGCTTCCACAGGGGAAGACTCAGTCTCCTCAGATGGTCCGGCCGGCTCGTGCGTGCTAGGAACGTCGACTTTGGATGACGTGGACGTTGTAAGCGATAGTACCTCATGCCCAAAATTCGCGAGTACTTACCAGTCACGGACTGCTCAGCGGGAACGTCGATCTGTTCCTGCGGTCCATCCCTCTCGCCTTCAGGGCTTGGCTCGGCATCACCAGCGTAGACAACATGGGACGCATCATCCGCAGGATGTACAGCTTCATCTTCGAGTCGCACTTCCGCCTCGACAGCAGCAGCAAGGTCCCCCTCGGAGGCAGAGATAACAACGAGACTCGTGGCCTCATCAACGAACTGAGACCCAGGCTCGCCCGATGACTCTTCAGTTCCTGTTGCGGTCGCGTGCACGTCTCGGTCAACGGGATCTTCAAAATTGACACCGTTAGTCCTGGCAACGGGCTCGTTCCCAGATGGGACCACGTGTTCCACGTGAATCTGTACTTCCTCGGTAGTTGATTCCGTTGTTTTGTTCTCGACGACCTCGGGGTCAGTAGCAGCACTGGTTAGTGTGAACTGAGCGGGCGCGTCAACGGTAACCTCTTCTTGGGTCTCCTTGTTCGGAAGGATTTCTGGAGCAGGATCTTCAGCGGTTGCATCACGTGTCAGCTGGGCCTCCGCCTTGACGACGCTGATCTCATCCGCCGGAGTTGATGGGGCCGTTGCAGCTTCTGGAGTAGACTCCGTTGATAACACCATGAGTTGTACGTCAGCAGCCTGAGCGGGCGCCTGGGCGTCTACGGAAGCATGTGCTTCTTCAGCCACACCGATAGATGCAAGTGAGGAAATCCCACCTTCGACGGCTTCGACTTCGGGTTCTGCTGTCATGGCTTCCACCGCACTAGATTCGGGCTCGTTCGCCTCTGCAGTATTCTTTGCGCTGAGAATTTCATTGTCCAATGCCGCGTGTTCTGCAGCAGGCATGGGCACCTGAGATTCAGGGATAGCAACCTCGAGGACGAGGCTCTCAGTCGCCGTCTGAGCCTGTGCCTCGACAGGAGCCACGTCTTGCCCGACGGACACCATGCCAGCAGGAACGTCGCCTTCTGAGGGCTGAGCAATAGTGTCCTGTACAACAGCTTGAGCTTCTCGGTCAGGTACTTGGTCCGGAGTCTTCTTCGTTCCGTCAGTCACGGTTTGATCGCTGTTGTCGACGGGTGGGTCGATCACCACGAGGGAGGTGGCGCATGACTCTTCTGCTTCCGAGATGATCTGCGACTCCGCGGCCACGGGTTGAGAGGCAGAGTCCTCGACGACGATCTCGGTAGCACAAGCAGAAACCGTGACCTCTGCGATAGGAGTCTCCTCCACCAAGGCAGCAAGTTCCGGAGCAGGCGTAGGTATTTCGGCAACTTCCGTTGCTTCTTCAACCCCATCAACCACCGAAGCAGTCAAATCTGGTTCCACTTGAGCTCCCGTCGCAGTAACGATATTGATATTGTTCTGGACATCAATTGCAGATTTCGAAGCAAGATCATCAGTAGTCTCTTGTTGACCAACTGATTCGACGGTAGATGCCGCTACGGAAGCTTTTTCTTCAACCACATGGAGTCCATCCGCGGCCGACTCAGGTACTTGGTCATTGACGGGTGTAAGCGGAACGACGACGGGTGTTGCCACCGCTACGTGGACGGTATCGAGGGAGGCTGCCAGCGGTGTGGAAATAAGTTCCGCGTCTTCCCGAGGACCATTGGCAACGTCGACCTGGACAATGTCCGGCCCGCCGGCCAAGTCGGCGGGCGTAGTGATCAATTCGATAGGTCGATCTTCGGCTTGGACGGCCCCGTGTTCTTTTAGAACTTCAATTATGGAAAAAAATTCCGCGGTCAGTACGGGCCCTAGAGCGAAGACCGTGGAGTTACCCTTACCCTGTGTAGAAGACAGATAGTGAGGAGTGTCCGCCATCGGCGGCGTAATCTCCGCAACGGGACCGGTCGTATTGTCAACCTTGGGGTCAACGACATCACAGATGCTTGAAAAACTTGGCTCGACAGAAACAGCCTCTTCTACAGAGCAACGTGGCACTGCGGAAGAATTGTTGAATCCACCCCGGGAATGTGGGGTAGGCTCAACTGAGGGTACCTCCACTGTCGTCTGGGTGGCGTCAGACTTCTCGTTGGAAAGGTCGGCATTTGCAATCAGAATTCGAAGGTAATAATTCCTCACCTTGGAAGCGGACATCAGATCTGCGGATGGAGCGGCAGCGACAGGCGCGGTGGAGATCTTGTCCTCTTTCACCTGATTGGCAACATCCGGTAGTGGTACCACACCACTGGTGACAGCAGCAGCAACGGAGGCATTACCATTGACATGATGATCCATCCTAAGAGGGGCCGATGGGACTGTAGATTCTTCCTCAATAAGAATTTCTCCGAGTTCTCCCGTGATTTGATTTCTACCACCCGACTTCCTGAGGTCCAAGTCAGTGACCGACTTGCTGAATACGCTGAAACGCTTCCGAGCAGACGAGAAAACCGTGTTGATACGAAATCCTGAGATGTCAGATTTGAAAGACGGGCGGGGGGAACGACCTCTACGTGCGTCTGGGGATGGTGTGCGAGGAGATTGCCGACTGTATGCTTGTTCAATAACGAGCCAGCGGATGGGCTGTTCAGCACTTGGCGTTTGCTTCAGTCCGCAAACGACGAATGTAGGCCAATTGGCAGAAATAGGATCGACGATAGCATCACTCCAGAAGTCAATGAAGGCTTCGTCGACTTGTACCACGTTTATCGAACCAAGTTTGGTCTCGACAATGGATTTCTCGCGTTCAGAAGGTGAGGCATCCAAAGGTTCTGGGTCTTGAGAACGTTGTCTGCGAGTGCGCGACTTGCCACGGTGGCGACTAGACATGCGTGAAATAGGGGGTTGAGAGACTTCAACGTCACTATCCTTGTCTGTGAGGATAGATAGAGGCTGCGTAGTTGTGGTACCACCAAAACCGCTCAGAGAAAACTGGGTCCAGTCTGTGATGACTGTCGAAGACGGCGAAATAGGAGATATAGGGGTAGAATCATCATTTGTACCTGATCTCGGGATGGTATTCTTGGTGAGTGAAGAAGAGGGCTTGCGAGAGACAATTCTGCCGATAGGTGAACTCAAAAGTCCGGGAGACATCGGCGCAGTGTTATCAGAGGCTATCAAAGACAGCAACTGAATTGTTTCGTCCACGAAGATACGAGTAAACTGAGGTCCTTCTGAATCAGAAGGTGTTGCCTGTTCAAGAGCTGTGGTCTTGAGGGTGTTCCAAAGCACTATACACTCATCTCCAGGAGAGTCGTCGACCGGAAGTTGGAAAGCTTCGAGAAGGAGTTGGACTGGGTTACGTTTTGGTCGTTCGGCATTGTGTGTCAAAAGAGTCTCGACCCGGACAAAAAGAGTGTCATATTGGCGAGTAGAAAAGCGAGGACGGGAAAGAAGATCGTCTGTTGTAGGTCCCTTGTTGTATGGATAATGCTTAACCAGTTCCTGAAGCCGCGTCGGTAAACGTGAAGCGAAAGATTCCTCCCTGCGATGTCGTCAGTAAACAAGGGATTGACCCATCGCGTCTAAGCTCACCTCAAGCGGGCAAGGAACAAGTGTTCCAAAATTCGGCCTGCGCGATCCCACCGAGCATAAAACTGGTTCCAATCATCATTCTGCTCCGCTCGAGAAGCCAAGAGAAGCCAAAGACCCAAAAACTTTGAAAGCTTGCTTCCAGAAATACCGATTGTCTCCGCGTGGGACGCGAGGGATGATATTAGGCCCAGCGTCGCGGTCAATAACTCAGTATGGGAAGGAGGTAAATGAGGCAACAATAGTTCGGAGAAGGCTTTGGGAGGGTATGACGCGCCGCGTTCCGCACGGGAGAAAGAATTGTACCATGCCCATTCGGCGCTGTCTTTACCGAAGTGACCATCTTCAAGCGCGAGGTGGCGGAGACCCCAACGGAGAACGGCAGCAACGTCATGGGGTGACCGCGTATAACGCAGTTCGGTTTCAAAGTCAGATGGAGGGGGAGAGTTTGTTGGAGAGAGTGTGGTTTTCCGAGTGTCAGGATTTAATGAGCGAATAAAGAGGGAAATCAGTTTGCGTTGAACGTCAGGAGATGCAGAACACCAATGAGGATGCATGATTCCAAGAGTTTCCACACCTAATTTGGAAAGATGAGAAAATGAGCAACGCAAGACGGTACAAAAGCATACCGCGTTCGGTAATCGCCTGTGCGCACGCGCGGACGAGCGCGAGGGCTTCCAAAGGATTGAGGCGCTTGGCAGCGATGACCGCATCATCGAGAAGTGCCTGTGAGATGGGATCTGCTTCGAAGACGGCACTTAGAGTACGAGAATTCGAGTTTCCTCTGGAAACGGGAAGCTGCAGTGTGAGATGAGGGACAGCCTCTGAGTGCTTCTGGACAGATTTCTGGGAAGCGCCACGAGACCTGGACTTGAAAAAGGAGAATTCCTTGGGTGACTGAGCCTCGGAGAAAGTGGCGACTGCAGGAGAAAGGATGGGGGAAATTGCCTCGTATTTTCCGTCGAGCAGACTACTATCGGAAGCTTCGCGCGTCGTACGCGCCGGATCCTTGTCATCATGCTTCTTATAACCGAATACCTTGTTCAGAAATGAAGGCATGGCGTGATGAGCATGCCCTCGAGAACGCGTGGATCAGTGGAGACAGACCGGACCTATTAAAATAGAACAGCCTGGACTGTGATCAGCAATCAGAACGCGAAGTATGGCTATGGTGAATCCCCAAGGCGTCGAGCAGACTGGTCAAGACGACGAGGACGAGGACGTTCTGATGGCGGCACCGAAACGAAAGGAGAAAGACAACGTCGTGGACCGAATACCACCGTGGGAAATTAGTTAAAAGTTCGAATCCCCGTTGCTCTATAAGTATATTACTTGGGCAACGTTGCCGGTGATATGTAGGCTCTTATTCCGCATGTTGATAAGAGTGCACGCACCACTTCGATCGTGCTCGACGTGTGCTCAGGAACGTTCGTGAGGCTGTACGGAATGCTTCAAGTGCTCTCTCAGGGCGAACAGTGAGCGCTTAACCTCCGTGCGACCCTCCATATTGTGCTCCTCCCCGTGCTGCGGGCGTGAGGTACACCAATGTCGTCCTATGACCAGACATTACTCGACGAGGCCCCCAAAGCAAGTCGTGCACAGTTGCAGGTGAGCCTCGAGCACAGCCTCGTGTCTTCTTTTTCCTCCCACAACCAGCCGCTAATCGATTCGTATGTACTTAGCAAGGGTACGATGTCGACCTACTCGAACCCCGGCGAGCACCCTCTGTGCGCCACCCACACACGCCGACACCCCAACCAACCCCAGTGCCTCTGATGCCGGGCTTCGCAGAGACCGGTCCTGAGGAGAAGATTACCTCTCTCTCACACCCAGCAGCATCAAGAACCAAACCGTCCTTTTGGCGCAGCCGTAACGGTATCATTACTCTCATCGTCATCGCCGTCGTTGTTGTCGGCGCCGTGGTGGGTGGGGCAGTGGGCGGGACGGTGAATAAGCACAGCAATACAGCCAAAACCAGTGGTCCTACTAGCTCTTCCTCCCCCAGTCCATCCCCCAGTCCATTAACCCCCACCTCAACTCCAGCATCCAACCTCTCCGCCGGTTCCGGTAGTCAGGCTACTTCGAGTGCACCGAGCTTTCCATCTTCCTCCTTGTTGAGTGGAGATAATATCCATGCGATATAGTCAAGGGAAGGGGATCGTTGAGTATAATCGTTTCCTTGCAGTGGATATCAGAGTTTATCGTACATGTACGAACGTCGCAACTTCCCTTTGGGCCTGTCATTTTGTAGAACATACTAATACAACAATTACAACCATACATACTACTATCAGTCTGTTGTGATCAACTAACACACGCCGGATCCTCGTGCCCATAACTTAGGAGAACCACCCCTTTGGCTGAACGACATCCTCACCCACCTCCCCATCTCTGCGCTGTCTCAGCGCCTCCAACATCTTACCAACTCCATCCACGTCACCAACGCTCGCACGACCACCGTTCCAATCCACGACCACCGGCCACTTGAGTGCGTTAGGATTCTTCGCACCGAGTTCCGCCACGCTCACAGCACTCCTGGGCTGTTCATCCGGCCCTGGAGCAGAGGGGTGTGAAGACAGAAATGACGCATATGATGACGGCGCCGCCGTGGTACCCGAATCCTTGGGCGTCAAGTACTCAAGAATAGACCGCAATTGATCCGGCGTGGGAGGCTTGGACTCAATCACCTCGAGGTTGAAATCGAGAGGCGGCGCATCGGGCTTGGAAGGTGGATAAGGCGCAGCTAGGGACGCGCGCAGCATCGCGAGGGCCTTTACGGACGGGGGAGACGAAGGATGGTGACTACAACCCGCTCTTCCATTAGCAATGTTTACTCCGTAAGGAACGGGAATGTACGAACAAGATTGAAATCTGGGGCTGTAGGTTTATGTCATTGAATAATAAGGGACGCGATCTGAGCATATGGGGTAAAAGCGACTCACCAATCGCCTCGAGAACGCGGAGAACATCATTCAAAGATTTCGTTAAGTAACCTCCTCCGAGTGGTCGCGAGAACATATCGTTCTAATGACGTAATCAAAAACGGTCCCGGACCGAGCACACTCTGCTCCACAAACTGTGACGAACCAACACACCACCTTGGCCACCGTTGTGGCCTTTTGCCAAAGGCTCGTTTGGCCCACGCGACAGCCGCGTGGTCGAAACTTCCAGGAACAACCTAAAATGAACGACACCCTTCTTCACCAAGTGCGGCTTCGTTAGCCCTTGAGCTGGCGAAGCCACATAATATTCCTTCTGATGAGTCTTACAGCACGTTCCCTTCCTTGATAGTATGTAGGCTCATTCCTTCCAAACGGGGTCAAGTATATCCTCCTCGCAATACAGAGCCTTAGTGAAGGATAAAGGTTCATGCCCAGCACTAGCGCGCAAGTTCAACCCTTCTGCGATGATCGGACCCCGATGGAGCAAGTCTCGTGCTCAATTACGCAAACCCGAACTCAAAGAAAGGAAGCGCGAGGGTTCCTTTTCCCCGAGCACGCTCGCTCTCTGTACTCCTCGGCCCCAAAGCCACGAGATTCGAGTCACATTGGCACAAATGACCCTTCCAGTTGGAGTCGGGTCATGCCTATTCAATCAGGTGCACAATACCGTAGGGTCGGTACGTATATAGGAATCTGGCAGGACGTCCCTCTTGGTCCCTATGTCGTACATACGTGGCAGGGACCCGCGACTCGGAGAGACTATGCACCGGCGTACTATGACCAGAACTTTCCGTTATCGTCCTAAATCAATGGTCTGTCATCGTCGTCGTCGTCGTCACTGCATTTCCCTCACTTTCCAGGTTAACCAGCCCTGAACAACATAAATACATTATCCGCGCCGCTCGCTCGCAAGTGCGAGTTAACGTTTTTCCCTGGTCTTACGGAGGAGGGCTCATTGCGTCCGACCACTCGCCAAAAGATCCTTAAACCCTGTCCCGAGTTCCCTGTCGTGCCATGTGGGCAGAAAGCTTGACTTTCAATTCAAAATAGGGAGAAAAACAACCGATATTGCATGATTGATCAACCCTCACACCCTTTTTTTTCCTGTTATCGTTTACCCGACGTCCAAGAAATTGGAAGTACCATCACATAATCGCAATCGTAATCTGATAGTGGTGTGTACACTTTGGGTGCGATTATGTGGTCAGGCACACTGATGCCGGGCCGGGCCGCTATTGGCGAACACATTGATATAGATATGATGACGTCGCACAAAAGGAGCGATCAGAAGGGGGACTCGAAGGCGATGGAGGAAAGAAAGGGGGGTTGTCTCGTCATCATGAGTGATTACCATCATCCCATCAATCCGACCGCCTCGACAATGAACGCTCCCGTCACCGTCCGTCGCCGGTCGCCGGTTCGCCGCATCCGCGCGTCTACCCACCGGATATCGGCACAAATCTGCTGTCGATACGGTAACCCCCATCATTCAAAAAAATAAAATCAAAGACACGCAAGGCGCATGACTTGGACTCCACACTTCATCACCCGCTACTGCATGGGCGTAAGGGAAAAAGGGGGAAAGAAAAGAGCAAAAGGAAAGAAAGAATACACGAGTCAGTTCTTCGCCTGGCGATCTCTCGATCACGATCGTCACCTTCCATTCCAATCGGTTGGTCCATTTTAACCAACTGCCGAATTACAAATACGGGGGGAACATGCATATTTCGTGGGCGTGAGAGGGCGATAGAGAATGCCAATGTAATCTACTGTGGGTGTACCGATGTGAACGTTGGCGCAGACGCTCAAAGGAGATTGCAGGGGTGGCGGATTATTATTTTGCACGTATCGAGGGCAGGAGTGAAAAGAAGGGGTGAAAGGGGAAGGTGGGGGAACTCCTCCGATGGCGCAGAAGCACATGGTTTCTAGGTGATCGAACAGACATTGCACCACGAGCTCAGCGACCGGACCGCAGTACGACATTATAATGTGAAGCATGTATTAGTATACGGTAGGCAGGTAGATAAATAATTTGCAGCGATACAGAGCGGTCGAGTGACGGAGAGTTCCTAAAGGCTATATAGTGATCGATATATTACTTGAAACACAAACATAAACGTCGAATGCACAGACCACACAACAACACAGTCTATGCGCTAGAAAACAAAGGATTCGAATCAAAATAATTGGCAGAATAAGAATGATGATTGGCTTCCAATGGGCTGTCATAATATGACATCCTGCTAGAGGAAACAACGTCATAGCCCATAGGCATTTGCGAGGTTGCGGGAATGCAGTGTGGCGGAGCGTTGACAGAGCTGTCGCTAAGGGAGACAGGCGACATGGCAGGAATGTCTGGCGAGCAGGCGAGGCTGGATGGGCTTGACGTACTGGAACTCGCACGCGACTGGCTAGTAGAGACGGGCGGATATGGGTGGTATCCACGGTTGGGCGGCGAATGACCTCGGTCGAAACCTTTCAGCAAAGAAGGCGTCATGCTCCTATGCCGCCTGATCGGACCACCAACACCGCGGGTCATTACAGACCGATGGAGCGACACCTGCTCGAGCTCTGGTCGGCAGGGAGGCGCGGAAAGGGAAGCCATAATCGGCTCTCCACAGTGCGAGGATGCAGAGTCAGGAGTAGGAGGAAGATGAGGGATATTGCCCCAGGACATATTAGATGTGTCGACGGAGTGGAGGAAACCGAGAGTGGGCATATCACTGTCCGGACTGGGCGTGTCGACGACCGAGGGGACGTTGTGCGAGTAGTACGAATTCATAGCGGGATGCGAGGCAGCGTTCCAACCCGATGTCAACGCTCCAGGCGCGGCCACGAGACCCTCTTCATCGCCGTGAATATCCTGCAGGTGACCAGCCACCTCTACTTCGCATATATCCAGATTGGGTATCCCATTCGAAAATGGCAGGGACGAAGAGAGTGCGAAGTCGCGCTCGTCCATCCCCTGACTTTCGGTGTCGATATCAGAAGCCCGGAAATCCCCGTTGCTTGCGTCATCCCCATCCGCGCGGAAATGAATGCGCAAGTGCTGATTGAGGTTGTCGGACCTCGAGAACCGCTTCATACAACGGTCACATTGATACGGACGCTCCATTGTGTGCGTGCGGACGTGCCGCTTCAGGTGCTCCATGCGCTTGAATAACCGACCACAACAAAAAAGAGGACAGACAAAGGCCTTGGACATAATCGGGCTGTCGGGTCCGGAAGAATCCGCGCTGTGGGGGTAGGATGACAGGGTAGCGTTTTCGGTGTTGGGGCAAAGATAAGAAGAGTGCGATAACCTCTGCGCCGAATCGTCGCAGCCAGGATGCTGATGTTCGTATGCAGGGTACACTCCACCATCAACGGACACATTAGATAAGCCGGGCGCAAGTCCAGATGAACTGAAATCCGTGGGTGGCGTTCCAGGGGCCTTGGGGTCGCACCTAGTCTGTGCAATGAACATATCCGCGGCGGTGGTCGCCCGGTCACTGGTTCCATAACCGCCACCCACATTAGCGGGGTCGTGACGAGAATGATGACCCTCGACCGGGCTGCGACTGGAGCCCGAGAGATTACCGGGATGAATTTTACTTGCCGGCTTTTTACGGCGTTGCTTGTATGTCGGGGAGCCTTCGAAGAGCGTGAACGGCATGAATGGAAGATTAGAGCGTTGGGCAGTTGTCGGGAGTTGGCCGGCTCCGGTACCCTCGATACGGATCATGTTGTGCTGGGTGGCACCAGGGAGCAGGTGTCCATCTCCATCACCCACGGATGGCGAGACCACGTCGCGCGCCAGGTTATCTCCCTCTGCTTCCCGACCGCCTATCACTTTCCCGAATTGCTCGTAGAGGCTGCGCTGCGGCTCGTACGTGAACGATAAGGCCGGCTCACCGACAACCACGGTTGTGGGCTCCAGACCCATCTTCTCCCGCTTGAGGTCCCGTTCCAAGGCATCCAAGAACAGACGATCATGGGGAACGGAGTACCTGTGCACATTTGTGAATGGGAACAAATTAGGAAAAACGTGGATGATTGTACTCACCAGTAGAACACCTTTTGCTTTTTCTGAGTACGGATGCACTGATATTTGAACAAAAGATCCAAGAAAGGTGACTGCGAGAACGTGGCTCAATGAGTGGCGCGAGAGATTGTGGCCAATATCACGTACCTTGGGCTCTTCGAGGGTGGCGTCCACGCCTGGTTTGAGATTCCGGAGGTCGCTGAAGACACCCTCCTCGAACTTTTTCATGTTTCGAACAGGCCGGCCAAAAGCCTCGAATCGAAAAACCAAAGCGCGTACGATGTCGGTCCCAGTGATGTGATAGATACCGGACCAGAGGACGCAGGAGACATACTCAGAAGACGGAAGGAGGAACCGATTCATGGAAGGGTGGAAGGAAGTGTGAGCGACGGAGGCGGGGTCGTTTGACACGTCCTCTGCGGCTCGCGAAGAACCAGCCGAAGACCAGCGGGACGGCGCGGTGGCGAGGAAGTACTTGAGCCGATCGAGGTGAGCAATGTTGTCTTGCTCTTTTGCCGTGAGCGACCGGGAGAGACCTTTAGTAGTAAGACCCATAGTTGTAAGCGAGCAAACAGGGGGATACGAAAAGAAGGGGCCTGGGCCTGCTGGTGAGGGGGACAAGACAAGTTCGGGGAGAGTTGTCTGTACAGCTTTAAGGTGGTTGATGCCACTCCATCTATAAAGCTTCGTTATTTTAGATTTCACCTCCGCGATAACCTACCAAAGAGGACCAAGCAGACGAATACGTGAACAGAGGGATCTTGACCTTGCGCTTGATGATAGCCGTGCTGTGCCACGGACTCAATAATAATCCATATTGCTCATCGGGTGCAATCCCCTTGTGAGGTGTCGGCGCTGGACGTTTTCTCCGGGTCTTCGCATGATGGCAAACAAAAATCACTTCCCGCGAAGCTTAACCCTGACTAGGGAATGCTCCATGGGAGTTGCGTTCAAGACTCGTTGAATCGCGATTCCATGACTGCATCCGCAAAGAATTATCCGAGAAGGGTACGACTTGGGTAAACATTTACATCTCTCACGCGCCAACGAGCTCTGAGCTCGTTCGGTTGCGAGAGAATTGGGTTGTTGTTCTGTTATTGCTACTGCCGTCCCCTGCACTGCGGAGGAGGAGTCCAATCGCCAACCAAACAATTGTAGGCGGGTCCGTCGAGAAGGCAGGCGAGGCTGGAGACGACCTGCCTGCCATTATTGACAAGCTTCTGGTGGACCGAGTCAAAAAGGCGGGTTCAAGCTATCCCCGAGCGACAGTTCGATCACGGTCGTCAGCTGGTCTAGCAGATCGTCAATCCGTCGTCAGACAACTTGTCAGACGCAGGAGACCCCGCTCTGATGGCGGCCCTTGAAGCCATCCCCCCCCCCAGAGGAGCATCCCGGAGCCTATCTGCCAGTGGCCAACCACCCACGCCAGGTATGGAAGGACACTTTGGACCTTGCACTATCAGGGACTAGCAGTACCAATTTGTATCCTCGTGGCAATCGATGAATCGCTGGCGACCCGCTGATATGTGCGATGGTCGCATCCCCGATCTCGTCGGCACCGCCTACGTACGCAACTTGCCAAGGTTTGAAATTACCTAACTAGTGTGCGTGGGGGAGCATGATACCCACGTGGGTAATGATTGTACCCTTACCATTCAAAGCTTCGGAACGGGTAGTGAGGTTGGCCTGGGATGAGTTTGGACGCTGCGACCTCTCTCTAAATGGTTTTCCCGGTCGGCTGTCACTGATCAAGCGCTTGACAGACACCCTGCCATGTGGACCAGCGCTTATTTCCTTGGTTCGTTCAACGGGGGCCTCAAGATATGATCCCCTTCATTCCGTTGCTATCTGAATTCGGCCCACTAGGTTCCTGTCAGTCCATGGGGACCGCGTCCTGTCAGGTCTCCTAGTAGTGCCACTCCCGCAAACCTTGTACTTGCCCCTGTGTCCGTGCCGTCACACACCACTGGACCCTTCAAATTGATTACTATGGAGTCCACCGGGCCCGTGGCTCCGTGGTCTCCTGGGCGCTTTAAAAAAAACTGGTCGAGTCTGTTTCTTCAAGCAGACTACATCCGCTCGCCCCCTTTTGGCAAGCCAAGATCGCCACTGGCTCAGGGTGGCTCGCCACAAGCCTGTCAGCCATCCAGTCACGCGTCGACGTCGAAAACGTGTCATCTCACAGCCTCAAGGGTCCGTCTTCTCGACACCGTTGCGTACGGTATATTATTACATCCATCGTCGTAATCGTTCTCGCTCTGCTACGCCATTTGGCCATCCCAACTATAGTGATCGAACGTATTAAGCGTCCATCTAAGTTCAGAGCCACTTCCACCCCTTATGGCTGACAGTTCGTCATCTCTGCATATCACCCCATCCGCTTCCACCACAAGAATCATCTCCGTAGCAAGCGCAATAGTAATATTCTCCTCTCGCGCTATCTGACTCGTGCTCTGCACCCCCGCGATGGTTAGGTGGCCGGCTAGCCGTGCAGTGAATGCTGCATGCGTATATGGCGGTGTGTGGAGCACTTGCAGGCCTGAATGAAATGTCCGGCTGCGGACCGGTGGCATCGTATGTAAAGGCAGGTGCTGCAGTGCTTGCAGGAACGTCGACGGTGGAATAAGCGCTAACGTTGCCAAAGTCAATCATCCTCGGCCTCAACTTTACGCGCGGACTTACCTACACCTCTGGCACGATTCCACCCACCCCAAACCTCGTCAAGACCAACTATGCCGCGATCCTTCATTATGCCACCCATCTTCGGTTCAGGGCCTTCATCCGATGAACCCTGAAGCACTCTCGCGAGTTCACGAGCCAACTCTTCCGTCCACATTTTCTCATCCTGTATCATGTCCGCTGTGACCGGCGCATTGGACATCTGCAAACCTAACTGAGCCAAAGAAGACCTTATGAATTTCGCTTCCTCGGGCTCCAATGACGGAACTAGCGAAGTCGTCGTAAATAACGAGGACGACGGTGAAGTTGTCGAACCCGAAGAAGAGATCGCATTGTTGTTCAGGGTAGAACCGTCATTCGCTGGTGCGCCGAGCTTCTCATTGAGCTCGGCCGCGAGATGGACAAGGTCCCGAGCTTTTACCATCAGAGCCTCGAGATCTTTCAATGCATCGGATAATTCTGATTCTGAATTTTGCGCCGATGCTTCGACATCACGTAGGATGCCGTCTAGTGAATTCCTTTAGTGACCCGCTCAAAGCGCATAATTAAAATTAATTTACCAATCCCCGACCGTCTCGGAGGCGTAGGTGCCGACCCACTATCAAGAGAGACGATACGGAGGCTGGAAGCACCACTTCTGGACCCTTTTCCAAGTTGCCTACCCTGGTCGCACAATCAGCGGTGGGTTTCCGGAACCAAATCGCTGGACCGACCTCCCATGCCCGGGCCTTCAAAGCTCGCCTGAGAATCGCATATAATGGCTTGTCACCACCCTTACGGAAGCTAAGCTTGATAAAAGGATTAGCAGGATCTGACAGAGTGTCTTCGAAGGGTGGGGATACAGGTCGAGATGACGGCGCAGATTTGCTGCTAACCCCATGATTTCCTGTAGCGAGCGGTAGCGGGGAAGCGCATATCTCACAATTTCGAAGGGAGGGATGGTTCAGAAACGTACATGCCGTGCAGGCAATTGGCGATAGCTCGCTGGTGTGCGGTGGAGGGGTAACAGACCCCGACAGAGATGGATGAGCGACAGGGGGAGATACGAACGACGTGGGCTGTGAGGTAGACAAAGTCGGTGTCTTGGGTGGTGGAGAACCCGACAGTGCGCTCCTAGGTACACCACAGAGTGCACATGTTCGGGCAGCGGCTGGACTGAGTCCCGGTGGGTTGCGGTGGTTGCACACGTCACATACCCAGCTCTCCGAGCTGTCACTACCGCCGCCGTCTTGACTACCAGACAGGGAGAAGCACGTGGGATCGAGGTACAAGGTTACTTTGGGCGAAGACATGAATAGTCCCGCATAATAGTCGGTTCGCGTGATGTATGCAAGATCCAGACTGAAGGAGCGCGAGATTGATTGATGCGAGTTGACGAAGAAGAGGCGATGCGAGGACACATGGACCGCACCCGACTGGTGATTGACAGCTTTCTGAGGACTGGATAGATGGGTGGAGCGCCGATTGATGGAATGAACAAATCGTCAGATGGATCACGCGCAGGAAATCACTAGCGGAGAAAGGGGGGGAAAGATATGGAAACACACCCATCGTATATGCCTACACCTTCTTGGGATGAAAGAAGGTCTTCGTCATTGTACAGAAGGGCGGGGATCGGAATAGTTCCGTCCACGGAGACAGTGAGCCTCCGCAGCGCCATTTTCCGTTGGCACACCGATTCTGTGGTGTGGATAGTACGCGCAAGTCGGCTCCGACGACTGGGTTGAGACTATCGGGATGCAAGTTCCGCGGGCGACCTGGTCGCAGATGAGTCGACTTTCGATGGGTGGGATGAACAGTTGTGCCAACCACTAAATTATAGTTGGCTGTGGGAATCGGAGAGAGATATTGATATCATGCGGCGCATATTCGAATACTCGAACTCAAGATCGCACTAGGGGTATACGATAACGTGCAGGTGAGACCGAGTCGGACGTGGCCCTCGACTACGTGTCGCGCAGATAGACAAACTCCGGACGCCGTGGCCCCGCTCCCCATCAAAAGCATTGATAGCCTTGAGAACAATTGTCCTACAGTCTTGGCGGCGGCACGATCGACTGCCCCAGATTTCCTCAGGTACAACTCATCATTGAATGAAATGCATTCCACACGGCGCTTGACAAGCTGACACTCGGAACCGCCCAGCCAACAATCAATCTGCTACATATTTTGTGATCGGCATGGATAGTAGGTAGGCATCTATAGGTTGTCGGTGGAGACCAGCATTGGATAAATTGGCAGACGAGGATTTGAAACACAATTCCCGCCGAGAACTTGGCGTCCGTCAATCACCTCGGCAGAGGGCGTCCGACAGAATGGAGGAACTCACGGAGCATGTCAATATTAATACTGTCACGGGGAAGCGAAGTGGTCCAGACTACTTCCTCTTCTTGGGCTTTTTCTTCTTAAGTCCACCAGCGGCCGGGCCGGTCGGTGCAACGGGCGCTGGAGACGCTGCCCGTAGTTGACTTGAATCTCCGCCGGTTGAAGGTGGGGGCGGAGCGACAGCAGACGGGGGCGGATCCGGACGCCTGTTCTGCATTTTCTGCATGAGAGAGAGATTGAGGGACTCGAATCGATTGAGAAAGATCGACGAGTAAGTTTTGAACTTGATGCACTGGACACGAAAAGACGTGTATGAAAAATAAAACAGACCGGCGATTGCATGCATCGCATACCGTCGTGTCATCGGTGATCTTGAGTACAAGTTTTCCTTCGGATGATTTCCATTTTACACAATATCGTGTCTAGGCGACATGATATAGCTGAGCAGAGCGCCATCGGTAACGAGACTGACCTTTACCGGCGACTTGATATACAAATTTTCTGCAGCCTCTTGGTACTCCTGCCAGGATGCAATGTATACCATCGTCGCGTGGAACCTACATTCGTGACATCTTGTCACATAAAGTGATCGAGTCACGTGTCACAACACGTTCGACGAATTTTGTGCTCAAACACACGCGCTCAAAATAAGTGCTATGGCTACCCAACAACCCAAACGTGAGTCGGTGACTTCCCCTGATCATCATCAAACAGGAACATTTTTTCCATAATTAAACAGCACTTCCCTTCTATGCCAACTTCGCCGCCGGTGCCATCGCTGGTGTGTCGGAGATTCTCACGTTCTACCCGCTCGGTGAGTGCAATCCAAGTATCGTTTTTGCCCGCAATGATTCACCCGTAGTTTATCAGATGTAGTACGTTCATATTTCTCTGCGTCGTGTGTCTGTCTTTCGATGTGCAATATGTATGATTCCAGGTCAAGACTCGTATGCAACTGGTGACCGGTAGTACCAATCTTGGCATGGTAGGCACTCTCACCTCGATCATTCGAGAGGAAGGGTGAGTTTCACGTGGATTAGTCGTTTATTTTAGCCGATGCTAATAACCGAGTCTAGTGTTGGCAAATTGTACAGAGGTACAATGGTGTCATAACCTTTGCTCAAATCCTTTTGAACACCTATCACTAGGTTTGGTTCCGCCATTACTTCTGGAAGCACCTAAGCGTGCAGTCAAATTGTAAGCCGCTTTCTTATGACTTTAAATGTCTTCTCGATCTCTCCTTCATTAGCGCCGCCAATGATTTCTGGGGGAAATCATTTTTGGCAGTGACTGGTGAAAGTAAGATGACGCAGCAGCTCTCCATTATCACCGGCTGCGCTGCCGGTGCCACCGAGTCCTTTGTTGTTGTTCCGTTTGAACTTGTCAAAATCAAGTAAACTGGGTGTTTTCATTACCCTTGTATATTATGCTCACAAACCATTGTAGGTTACAAGACAAAACAAGCACTTTTGCTGGCCCAATAGATGTGGTCAAGCAAGTAGTCAGAAAAGAGGGCGTTCTCGGCCTATATGCGGGGATGGAGGCAACGTTCTGGAGGTAGGACATCTCTCCACCTGATGACATGTGATTCTGACTTTTGGCAGACACCTTTGGTGGAACGGAGGATACTTTGGAAGTATATTCCAAGTGCGTAGCATGATGCCAAAGGCAGATGTGAGACCGTCTCCTTTATGCCTATATGTATTATGAAAAAAGGGTGAAATGCCAGACTCCTCAAGGCCAACTATTCAACAACTTTGTCTCCGGAGCCGTGGGGGGTTTCATTGGCACAGCTATTAACACTCCATTTGATGTATGTCTGGGTGCACACGTTGATTGATGAAGAAGCTGAGTTCTTCGTTCGTAGGTGGTCAAGTCACGCATTCAGGGAGCCAGCAAGGCCCCAGGAGTAGTACCCAGATACAATTGGACATACCCTGCGTGCGTTTGTTTTCTTTGCTCTGCAATGACACCTGTTAATGCAGCAATAGACTTCTTACAATAATGCGGGAAGAAGGACCGGCGGCGCTTTACAAAGGCTTTACACCGAAAGTGCTTCGTCTTGCCCCAGGCGGTGGTGTTTTACTTCTCGTCGTGGAGTTCACATTGGGTGTCTTCAGGAATGGTATGTTGACTTCTTGTAAATGTGTCCTCGCTAATATGACCTCGCAGTTTTGGGTCCACCATACATATAGAACATCGGCTCGTTATACCTGGATTTACCCCTAGTATAGATAAATATAGATGATACCAGACGAATAAGAAAGTCAACAACGCGAAGAAGCCCTGCGAAACCAAACTGAATCGCATGTGTGGTTCATCACCCATTCCTCGCGTCATCGAGGATCGCTTTTGCCCTCCAGATGTTTGGCTACTTTGAGGCTCAGCCACATCATGTTTGTGTTGTGGCGGTGTATAAAAGAAGGCTGACTTCACACAGGGGCTTGTTCTTTGTCTTCCGCAATGTCGACCACGAGCCATCCCCCGTTCGTGCCCGCTGCACGCGGCGACAAGCGCTCTCCTTGTCCTGCCCTCAACGCGCTGGCGAACCACGGTTACCTGTAAGTGTCCACAATCTCGTGACGTTCTCAAACACGACTCAGAGCCCACAACAGCCCCCACGACGGCAAGAACATTGGCTTCTGGCAGCTCGTGCAGGCCGTTCGCTCGGTCTACAACTTGTCGTTCCCGCTCGCAATCCTGCTCGCGCTTGTCGGGACCCTACTCTGTGGCGACGTTCTGAGGCTCGACCTCGACAAGCTCGCGCTGCACAACCGGATCGAGCACGATGCGTCCCTCGTGCACGGGGACACTCTAGCGGGGCATGCCGAAGCGCCCATTCCTGTCGATCCGGAGCTCCTCCACACGGTGGTATCGCTCGCTCACGATGAGCGGGGACTGAGCCTCGATGCGTTCGCACGACTACGGGTGGACAGGGAAGCGCGGCTGACATCACCGTTGGACCTGGTCCATTCGGAGATCGGCACGGGCGAAGCAGCGCTGAGCTGGTTAGTCCTTAAGCGGGAAGACGGGCGTGTCCCGCCGTCAATGCTTGAGCAATGGTATGGCGAGGAGCGTATTCCGGAGGGGTGGGCGCCGCCGGCGAAGATTGGGCTGTTTGACGCTCGTCAGACGGCCAGCGAGGTGGCGATCAAGATGGAACAGATTAGGCGTCGGTGACGAGAAAAGTGATATGGACTCGATGTAATACTTGCTAATAAAAAGTTACATCACTAAGTAGGCGTGGCCTCCTATCTATTTTTTCGTCGCCGTTCCCCCAAACGGTCTGCTGCGCAGGTCGCAGCACGCGCCCTGCGCAAGGTTGGATGGTCTGTATTTCCATTCAGGTTAATCCTAAGTATAAGCGGAAAGCAGTGAAGGGGTCAATTGGTCGACCGATTTCGACCGGTCCCTGTCGAAGTCGAGGCCACGACAACGTGCGGCGACAGTCGTGAGCTTTCGGAGAGCGCGCGGTTGTCGCCACACGGTATCCTCACGGGAAAGGCGAAGGCATTTTCGTGGGCGCGCGAGGGCGACGGTGTGTGCATCGTCATCGTCTGATGGGTGCGTCGGGAAGCTCCGGAAGGCTACGCTTCTAATTGTGAACCCCTTAGATGACCCTTGTCGCTGTTCTTCGTCGTGGACAAAGGCTTCCATTCATGATAACCGAGCAATATTTCAGTACCACTCGCATGAGTCCTGCCGGGGCTGCTGGACGTACTACGCGAACCTGGACGTCTAAATCCGGCCAGTGTGGATTCGTCGCTTTTCCGTGCAAGGGAGTCTTCGGCCTAGTACAAGCGACATAAGGCCAGCGCTCGTCCGCTACGCCCGTATACTAAAACCTCCATTTTCCATTCCGACTCCTTGTAGCTCACTCCCCTGGGGATCCGGAACACGCGGATCCCGATTGCTGGGTACACGCGTCTGCGAGGTGTTACCACCCACCCACGCAACGCCATACTCGGCAACTCAAGCTCGGGCTCCCGTCTCAGGCCGCACAGCGCTTCGCGCTCCCATCGTTGATGCGGCCTCATAGACAAACTTCACCCAACAGGGACAGACGCCAAATTCTGCTACTCACCCGAGTACAGCCGACGTCAGCTGGACGTCGGCTACAATGGCTCTTTGTGGTTCATTGTCACGGTGAGCTGAGTGATTCTAAGACTTTTAGTCCCCAGATTTTCCTTGTCCACCGCAATGTCGACCACAGGCCATCCCCCGTTCGTGCCTGCTGCACGCGGCGACAAGCGTTCTCCTTGTCCCGCCCTCAACGCGCTGGCGAATCATGGTTACCTGTGAGTGTTCACAACCTCATGACGTATTCAAGCATGACTCAGAGCCCACAACCGTGACAGCCCCCATGACGGCAAGAACATCGGCTTCTGGCAGCTCGTGCAGGCCGTTCGCTCGGTCTACAACCTGTCGTTCCCGTTCGCGGCCCTGCTTGCGCTTGCCGGGATCCTTCTCTGTGGCCGTGTCCTGAGGCTCGATCTCGACAAGCTCGCGCTGCATAACCGGATCGAGCACGATGCGTCCCTCGTGCACGGGGACACCCTAGCGGGGCACGCCGAAGCGCCCATCCCTGTGGATCCGGAGCTCCTCCACACGATGATATCGCTTGCGCACGAGGAGCAAGGACTGAGCCTCGATGCATTCGCACGGCTGCGGGTGGATAGGGAAGCACGGTTGACATCGCCGCTGGACTCGGTCCATTCAGAGATCGGCAAGGGTGAAGCAGCGCTGTGCTGGCTGGTCTTTAAACGGGAAGATGGACGAGTGCCATCATCGATACTTGAGCAATGGTGTGGCGAGGGGCGTCTTCCGGAGGGGTGGGTGCCACCGGCGAAGGGGGTCGGACTGTTTGACGCACGTCAAACGGCCATCGAGGTGGCGAGTAAGATGGAACAGATTAGGCGCCGGCGGCGGTGACGAGGAAAGTGATACAGCCGTGATATACTTGCTAATACTATGTAAAGACCTGGACATTGTCGTCCCGTAATCTATTTTTGCGTCATCACACTGGGCACCGTTTGGTCTGCTGCGCAGATCGCAGCTGTACCAGTAACTGACCCGCAGCGGCGCAGTGCCTGCGTCTCAGGCCACCAGCGAAGGCTGTATTTCAGTGCAGGTTGATTTGTTTATAAGCAGGCTGCCAGTGTCGAGGGGCTATTACCCCTATTCACTTTGTCTGACTCCCCCAACCTACAAGTTCGATAATGGTGAGCCCGAGCGAACCTCTCATCCGCTATGCCAGTCAGCTCACGTCGCCCATACGAACACAGTCATCTGGAGTCAAAGTTGCAGACGACTGCATCACGACCTACCAGCAGCTCAAGCTGGGCAAGCAGTTCAAATACATCATCTTCGGACTGAGCAAGGACCTATCCGAAATCGTCGTCGACAAGACCTCGCCGGACGCGCCGGCTTATGAGACCTTCGTGGCGGACTTGCCCAAGGACGAGTGCCGCTGGGCGGTCTACGACTTTGAATTCGTGAAAGACGGGGAAGGGAAGAGAAACAAGCTTTGTTTCGTTTCTTGGTGCGTAGCGCGTCCTATTCAGAGGCAAATACAAGTTCCGCATCACGGTATCACTAATGTTTCCTCGCTGCCAGGTCCCCCGACGACGCCAAGATCAAAAACAAGATGCTGTTTGCTTCTTCACGAGAGGCCCTCAGACAGAGTCTGAACGGTATCGCGCTCGAGGTCCAAGGCACGGAACCTTCGGAGATCAGCTACGAAACTGGTGCGTTCCCTCCCACACTTGTGATCCCCTTACTAGTTAGGGTCCGGCCTTGATCACCGTCTCGTTTTCCCCAGTGCTCGCCAAAGCGTTGGCGCCCACCCATTGATTGTTAGTAGCACCCTAACTTCGAGCTGTTTTCGCCATTCATATTGTATGATATCGGTATTATCGGTCCCGTAATCTCATCGCCGCCATCGATGTCGTGCCAGTTAGCACTTGTCCAGTTAGACGATAGGATCAGCCCTGCAATTTTGTTTGACAAGTCGTACGACAACATGAGCCGCACCGAGATCCACCCAGCCTGGCGTTCGCTTTCACATGTCACGCACCATTCGCTGCTCCCAATTTTGGCAACTGTCTAATTCGACGCAGGAGCCGCATCACCCAAGGCGCCAAAGCGCCGACCCCCCCTGCGCAATATTGCCGCAACGTAAGAGCCTAGTGTTTTCCATCACCTGTGACCTCTGTGCATGATCTGTTGTTGATAGCTGCAGCCAGTTTCAGTTTCGGTTGGATGTGATACGCCATGTGATCTTGTTGGATTGACAAGTCGATTGACAAAGCAAGGCTGGGCCCGGGACCGTCGTACAGCAAGATCCGTTCCACCCGCTGCCATTTCATTGTGTCTGTCACGGTAATTTGAATGATAGTTCTCTGTACCCCCGCCGATCACCGACCGTATCGTGGGGTCTACGCTACCTTCTTTCCTTCCATGGACTCGGCGGGGATCAATGTATCCTTCATTAGATATTCGCCTGCCGCACAGATGCCAGCTGACCACACCAACAAGAGCGACGTGATGCAGAAAAAGCTGATTGATTGCCCTATTTGCAACCACGAGCCTATCCGGGCGCATCAGTCAACGAGCCCACGATGCCGCCCGCAGTCTTTTGCTCACCGGTATCAGTCACGTTCAGAAAGAATGTCATCGTCATTCCTGTTGTGGCACATTCTTTTCAGAAAATGGCGACTCGCGGAAAAAAGAATTATACCCGCCATCAGTAAGTGTCAACGCTACCAGGAAGAGTGAGAATGGGGGAAGTCGTAACCGGGCGTTTACGGTCGCGAAGGTCGCTGATAGAATGACATACGGCGCAATGATCTTGAAGATCTGCAGGGGTCGATTACATAAAGGATGCATAGGACCAAACCGGAGCACCAACCAACAAGGCTGCCATCAAGAAAGGGTTGAACACCGGAACCAGGCGGTACACAGGTTCTAGATAGAACGATCTGAATTCGTCGTGAGGCACCACAAGTTGGGGTATGGAGTATCACGGATTTCCAATGGTACTCACGATATCGATGCAACACTGGACAAGGCAAGCATGAGAAACAGACACGCCCCGCACAAAGGTGACATACTTTCCAGTCCCAAAGAAGGCCATCTGCACGAAAAATAGGAAAAATAATGCGATCCGCATATCGTCAGCCCGGAAGCGATAGGCATCCAACCGGCTCTCTTTTGGCGGGGTTCCGTTGATGCCCAAAGGCGTCCGAATAGCTGCTTCAACGTCTATCCACAGAAGCAAATTGCATGTGAAAGCCGAATAGAAAAGCCCCTCGATGGATATCGACAATATAACGAAACAGACAGAGAGTGCCAGGAAGAAACTCATGATTTTAGACCTCGGAGAAGGGTGATGCACTTGGGATATGAACGGGTATAATGATGATACCACTGGCCAAATCAATGTGAGATTACGACACGCTACGAGTTCAAGGTAGATGAATCACATACCGAGAATCGACCATGCAATGACTTGATTGTGGCGAGGCAGACCATTCTTTGCTTGCAAACTGATGACAGAACTCGCAGTGACCAGCATCGCGGCGGCGAGGAGACCCATCTTTCCGAAATCAAATAAAAAACCAGCGCATAGATGCATCACTTACCTGGAAAAGGGTGGATACTCTTCTACTCGTAAAGCCCGGAGCCGAATTTAATGACTTCGTTTGCACGGCGCCTACAATGAGCATCACGACACCGCCAAAAAGGCTAGAAACTTGTCAGCACCACGTAAGGCCGGTCACATGGGACATACATGGCTCCGATACTTTCCTTTTTCTCGACCGACAGGAGGGGGAAGACAGCGGTAACCATACAACTCGAAGTCCATCGCAGGACAAGCTTCCAATTTTGTGTAAGTGTCGAGTATGGCCAAACACAATATGGCCATATGACGCCGATGGCAACAAAACCGAAGCTCCATATAGAGCGGTGGGTATATGCAAACTGATAATAAAATCAGTGAACGAAATGCTTCACGACAAAGAAATGCACATACCACCATGCTCTGAAGGGAGACAACAACAAGGAGCCCATACACACAGAGTTGGCTGGAGGAGACAGAGGACTTGGATACAACCTTGAGAAGAGCGGGTGCCCCCTTCAGGTAGAACTCTCTCCAGAAGTAGCACGGGAAGGCAACGTAGACGTAAAACGTCCAAGGCGATTTTTGTATCCAGAAGGCTACCGTAGAACCAAAGAATGCCAACAGAGCGAATGCATCGGCCAACCAGTTCTTTGTAGCCAGCACTGACGGAGTATCCAGAGGAGGGAACAGCGAGATAGACGCATACGCAGCCCATCCAACATACGCCACGATTACGATAGAGCGAATCAAGAGACGGTCATACCTAAATATCTCATTAGTTCAGGACACGGACGATAACAAAACGGACTGACGTCTCTAGATAGCGAAGGCCCTCCAAACAAGTATCCATCAGCTCCAACGACTTTCGACGCGCTTCGATCCATTGTCCTTCTCCCAGCAATAGTTCGATGGAGGTGAGTTTCATGATCCGGGATGGCGTCCCGGATTCGTCCACACCTTCGAGGGGACTAAATGGCCTGTAGAACAGAGCATTTGCCTGTTTGAGTTCTTCGGAAGGATCAGAATATGCACAATCGATTAAAGATAAAGACTTGCCGTGTTTTATACGGTAGTGCTCCATCAAGACCTGCGTATTCACTAATGCCATGTGAGCAAGGGTCGCCCCTCCTCCTCGAGGGTTAAGAAAACCGGCCTGTGTGGGGTCTACATCGGGTAGCACACCAACCGAGTTCACCGGCCAATCTACACCTATCAGCGACGCCATCAGAGGAGCTATGTCTGCTTGCGAGACATCTCGGCGGAGTAAATGTTCTAACTTCCAAGGTCGCGAGGAGTCGTCGTGCGAAGATGGCGATGAGTCGGGTAGAGGTCTCCGAATGCCTTTCCCCCATGCAATAAGTGGTGTTCGAGTGTTGTCTGGGTCTGAGAAGAGCAATGAACGCCAAACATACAAGAGCGGGATAGAACCTCACCACCGTCTCCATGATTACCTATTTTCGACATCCCATGATCGGCAGTAAATATGAAACTTGTTTCTTCGTCTCCATAGAAGTTCGAGAAGAGTTTCTCCGTTTCGCGGACGATGTCGTCCACGACTTGGATGTTGATCATATACTCCTGTTGATCTACTTGAGTATAATAATTAGGGTTAAATTATTCGATTTACCTTGGAGTGAGGGCGGTATGAGTGGCCGGTGGTGTCTAATCCTAGAAGATGCAAGAAAAATATCACTTTATCTTCGCGCAGATCGGAGTTGAGCATAGCATCTTCTGACGCATTTCGAAACAGGCCGTGGAGTTGATCTAGCACCCAGGTATCAAGAGCTGTTGCATCTGCACATGTCTTTAGGCATACGACTAAAAGCTCGGAGTTGAATCAACCTTTTGTAAAATCCTCTGCTTCTTCATCATAGCACCATGAACGGACTCTACCAGGGGTAGCACCCTTCGCAAACATTGGCAGAATATCAGGCGACCCAAACGAGAACGTATGACTTGACTGATTGAACACTGAATCAAAGTCGACCTTGATCGGAGGTTGGTCAGCGAAGAAACATGCGTCCATGTTACCTTCTTACTGGATTGGATTTCCAGCCCTGTGTTTATATATTAAGGTCATCAACAGTATCTGGGGCTACGCTCGTGCATCATATCTGACCTTTGTGACCGCCGAGACGTCTTCATACATTCCACCTATGGACCCGAATGTGAAGAAAGAAGGTGCGAGCATCTGTAATGACCCACCTATGATGGCAACATGTCCTGGGCGACTCTCCGTAGGCACCCTGGTATGAGACACACCGAATGCTCCACGTTTTTCAGCGATGGACCTTAAGTATGGGGCAACTACTTCCGGGGCAGAATCGAACGACGAAAACGCGTTCGGAGTAAACAGAAGATCGGCCCGAAGACCATCACCTGTTCAAGTGTTTAAGGGCGACTCGGAAGCAGCTACAGGTACAATTCGACACACCGACAATGAGCACTAGGCGCTTTGACTCTCCGGTGCTCGAACCATACCGTGTCATGCCATGAACGACAGGGCTCCTGAAGTAGCAATCGAACACGGACGCGATGAATACGATGTGGAATACGATCCCGAGGATGAGTAATTTGAGGACATGAGGGCTTGAGTGAGGCATTCGGCATGTAACACCGCGATTTTCTCGGAAGTTCCAGATTCGGTAGAAGTTCGGTGGAAATTGGCAAGTAACGAGATTCGAAGGATTCTTGAACCCGTCAACGAGGTTGAACGTTGAGATTTGAGTATGTGCCGTCTCAAGGACTTCACTTCAACCTACTAGCACCGACTCGCTCGGAGTGATATAGTACAATTTAGGATTTCTGAATTTGTAAGCTACCATCGGGTTTGGAGTCCGACTCGGAGACGTTCACACACTAGTACTGGGATAGTACTTACTGTACCGTGCTCCTCGGACATCATGGGAGCACTTCATTTTTGCACAAAACAACTTCTTGACGCGATCTCTTCCTATGTACGCTCTTAATCCGAGCTCATACAAATAACTTTCGTCGCAGTGCATCGTTGGATCATTGGCCATGTTGTGGAAACGCAGTCTTCTTGGCGGGACCCCATACCATCCAAACCATAATTTAGCTCGTGGCCATTCGAGGAACAGCGTAGCCAAAGATGCGGCCTCAGGTGCGTGTAGCATTGACTAGAGCACACGATCGTTTCCACACGGTGGGCAGCTGACTCGGACAGATATTAACAAGTCCGGTTGCACGTGTACAAATTATAGAATATTAATCCATTGACAACAGCTACGGTTGTTGTTCCTCACGTTCATGTGAAATAGTCTCATACGGAGATCGGCGGGCCCTATTAATTTCCCTCAGTACACCAGGGGAATTTAAATAGTCCAGAAACAAGTTTCTCTTGTTCAGTGAATCATATTTGCCTGCCAGTGGTAATCCCTTGCGCTGACGTGCGCCGAACGTACATATATTGCGTCGGCCTCGTGCTCTCCTCATTCCCAAACATTTCTCGCTCTCCCAGACGCTCCTTGCTCACGGGCAAATATATATATCTCCTTCAAAGTCAGACTTTCTCCTTTCGCAGTTGTTACCGAACCTGACACTACCCACCCTGTTAACCAGGCTTAATAAGTCGCCGCCTGCAACGAGCAACGCCTCGCCCACTTGAATCCCTACCTGACCCTTCTGGCAATGGCCTCGGTTTTTGCCTCTCCTATACGAATCCCCCCGCAAGTACCCCCTGAAGTATGGCTCAGGATTTTTGATTTTGCTACAGATTTCGCGACTTTCCCATCCTGTGATAGACTGGTTTCTTCGGATCTGCCCCGCACGCTCGCTAGACAGCACGAATTACAGGCTCTGAAAGACTCACTTCCCACGAAGCGCTACATTTCTCTCGTTTGCAGAACTTGGAACGAACTCTCTTTAGAATTCCTATATCAAAGCATCCTCGTTACGCAAGTGGATACTCTAATTTCCCTCCATGACACCCTCCAGAGACACACATTGGCAGTACAAGGCAAGAATCGACTGGGTCGATGGACAAAGCGTTTGGATGTCCTCATCCAGGAAGAACGCTGTGAAACTTCTGATTATAGCATGCTGGCTAAAGTCATACGCGAGTTTCCAAATCTTTCCATCGTTACACTTTCCATGCCCTTGTTGCCATTCAACGACTGCTGGCTCCGCCAATTACCAACGTCTGTCGTTGTCGCTCTTGCCGAGACATGCGGAATATCACTCCAGGTATTCGATTGTTCTGAATCAATCCTTCGACCATGCAGGCAAGCACACTTGCGGCTGTCCGTCACAGAGCTCAAATCTAACAATTTCATATTAGGGAAGACTTGATGATGCTCCTTGCGGCATCTCCAAACTTGAGGCTCCTTCGGTGCCCCATATGCTCTCCTACACCTGAAGACAGGGTTTCTAATGGTTGCCTTGACGTTCCTATCATGCCAAAGCTAGAGTCCATCACTCTGATGTCTGTTTTTTTGCGGGATTACCTTCCGCAAGACAAGGATGCAAACCACCTCCCCGCACTCCGCCAGCTCACGTATGACTGTATTCCGCCACCGTTCTTCGACGCTACATGGAAGAGTTTCGTGAAGTCGACATGCGCAAATCTGACTTGCGTCGTTATAGATTTTTGCCGTTCGGGAGACGCTCTGCAGAACGAACTCAATATACTCTCCGACTGTTGCACGGCGCTCGACAGGCTCGTTATTTATCTTCACACCTGGCTCGGGCTGAAACCGTTCCTCGTTTTGCCGCCGGTTTCCTACCTCGCTCTGCACTCCAAGGCTGCAAAAGTAGCGGTCTCCGATTATCAGGCTCTAGTTTCTGCTCTCGTGACGATGACGGCAGCGAAGCTCAGGACGGTTCGGTTGCTGCACGCTCATGCGGTGGAGGGGTTGCGCGAGCATGTATCATCGCTCACAACAGAGGACCGCGCACGTTTGACTTCATGCAATCTCTCGTTTGAGGACTCGGAAGGTCGCGTGTTTGTTCTCTGAAGGGATCACAGGATCTACGCTCGGTCCGGTATCTTTTACTGTGCAGGTTGAGCTTGTTTACTGAGGTTTTTACATGTGTTGTACTTATCAATAGAATGTCAGGTAAAGTCGTGAACATGCAACTCTGTGCACCCTGCGTCTGGTTGATCATCGTGGGTCTGCAGGTCTGCTTAGTACTGCAATGTGCCGATGTAGGCGACTCGTCCTTGCGAATTATAGGCTAGCACTCGCCGCCGAGTCGCCGGATGGTAGCAAAAGATGCCGTCCGGCCGGCTAGCTTAAGGAGCACGGTCGGTTGCTCTGTTGACGAGATTGGAAGTTACGCGTCATTGAGCATCTTTCTCGCCACGCCATGTCTGTCTACAGCCACTGCCTCCTACAACCAGCTCCCTCTGTCACTAAGTGAGCGATTTTTTTTTTTGAGTCAATTTATGTCCTATTGCGGAGTACAAGGACAAGTGAGCGATATTGACCCTAGGTGGTCTGACGAGAGCCTCCGCAAACTCGAAACTACTCTCCACCATCCTTTGTCGATGCTGTCAATGGTCATACGTGTCTCCGGGACAGATCCTCGGATTTGAGGAGCGCAAGATGAAGGAGACAGAATCAACGTCTCGGGTTCCTTTCCCTTGCGCATAGACAAGACCCCTAGTTATGTACACCAAGCCTCTGAAGTTTCAAACGGCTTTTCTCAGTCTCAGGCTGGTCAGGCTCTTTGGGTCGCACTCCGAGTAGCGCACATTGAGTATGGAAGTACTCATCATATTCCCAGTCCCGCTTAGACGACCGGCCAACTTTATACAGTCGTTCATAGACTCCCTTGTCGCAGGTCGGGAGTTCCACCACCTTTGATCCAGACCTCGAGCTTCGTTCGTGATGCGTGACTCGGACCTGGATATGCCATTGGAAGCCTGATGAAACTCGAAGGCTGTTGCACTCTTCAAAGCTTTACTTCTAGTACTGTGTAGGTCCTGGCGCGGCAGTTTACGACATTCAAACAACTTGCAAATACGCATGATGGTACGTACTACATGTGTCAGTGCCCCAGCATGCGATGGCGAAGCGCGACAAGAATCAGATGAGTTTGTGACGCTGATGATACATGAGTTACAAGGTACAGTGTGGTTAAATAGGCTCTCAGAACAGAAGACTTTGCCTTGGCCATAACACAACCTCTACAGAGAAACTCGTTGCTTTTCCGTGATGGCAAATACAGATCTTGATAAAAAAGGGGATCCATTTGTTGGATCACAGCCCGTCTAGTAGATCGTAGCGGCGCCAGGCGCCAATCCCCGACTCCTGATGGATCCGAGATTTGATAGGAATCGTGCCTGAACTAGAATGCATTTCTAATTTAACAAAGCTCTTTCATGTAAAGTTACAGACGGCTGTATAAAATTACAATCACGGCGGAAAGTCTCGCCAGTCAATAGTCTACGTATCTACCTCCATAGAATCTGTGACAGCATCAGACGACCCAACTGATTTCTTTGATCCATTTGTTGAAGCACAGCCCGTCTAGTAGATAATATTAGGATACGCACGCTACATTCATTACATTCCCTTTTTTGGTGACCACCGCACGGTACAAGTTATACGGCGCGTCACTAGTCTTTCATTTCACCTTTCCTCCAGTCTCGTTCTACATCGACTAGAACTTGACACCGTTCGTACAGAGTCCAACCTCTCGCCTCGCCGTTACCATTCAATGTTGCTAGTACAAAGGGTATCAATCAGACTCTTGCTGCCGCGCTGAGTCTTGCACTACACGGTCTTCGTCTAAGGGTAACACAGTGCCAGCCAATGCGTAGATGACCACTACTGCATACTCCATAACAACCTCCATGAAAACAAGGATTGGCCATTCTTCTGCTATGTTGTATATGTTGAATTCGGCCAAGGGGTTGTCGGGGTCAAAACCGATATAGTAGCTGGGGTATGAGAAGGTGGATAACACACTATACAGCGTGCGGACGGCAAGGAAGGGTAGAGCAACTGAAACTGCGACAAGCAACTGTGTAATGAGGTAACTTCAAAGGTGAAGGAATCACGAAAGGTGGCTGCCCACCTTTTTGCGGTATTTCATGAGCTGGCAGCGAGTCGCCCATTGCAGGACAGTGACGGCGACAAGAACGATGAAAAATCCAGCAAGAAGTAACACGCCGATATGTACCATGATGACACCGCCTGAGTTTGAGTCCTCCCTTGGATTCGACATGCCGATGATTGTGAGAGCCAGGGCTACGATCCCAACAATGTGCAACATTCTGCAAACGAAAGTATGCCAGTGTTTCCGCTTTCCACTTAGTCCTTCGGTTCTAACAAAGGTCAATTCACTGATAACGGCGCGATTATTACAAGTTGTACTCACATAATTTCTATCAGCCCAAGGGTGCTGAGCAGCAAAAGCGATAAGCTTGACGCGTCGAGGGTGCGGCCAGTAACTTCAATATAGTAGTAGCTCGTTGAGACCGGTGGAAAATTCCCAGAGATTTCGGCGGCCAACAGTGCAACACTGACAATCCGGACTATGAATTAGCCTGTAAGTAAATGAAACCATAGACAGATACAAATTTTGAACTTAGTGAGAAAATGACAAGCAACAGCCACCCCCTCTCCTTCACACCGTATCTCCAGCATATACGCATAGCGAGGAGCATGATGGGGACATATATCGCGATTCTTACCGCAGATATCACACCTAGTGTACCCAAAGACATCTTGCAAAGTAGATATGGGAGTCGATGACTGTGGGCTCAGTGGAGGATCGTAGTGAGGCAGTATTACCTGCTTTATAGGTTAGCCAACGGCCAACATGGTGGCCATGTCAGGTGGTTTTTATCTCGCTGATTGGTACCGTGACGACAGTGATCAATCCTGCACCGATGATCAGATTCTCTCTGTTAAAATACAAGCACTGGAGTACTAATATAGTAAATAGTTCACACGCTTGTATTATATAAGATAGCTCAGCAGCATCTGAGTTTGAAAAGGAGTTTATTCAATCTTCTTCCACAACCACAATGTTCCCCTCAACCTTGTCTTGTTCCACTACAATGTAAGTACTCGAGCACAGTTCCTATCTTCTCAACAGGTTATGAGCCCCGAGCACTGTTGCTGTATGTTTACATCAGCAACAAAGCTTGAAGAACGCTTGTACCTAGAACGAGTGAGAACCTTGTGGTTCAAAGAGCCATTCCATCTTGATGCAGAAATGCTCAGATGTTGAAAGCCCTAGAACAATGGCTAGATACTCCATCCGAAAGGATGTGACACCAATGATGCCAAACTCCATACCTCTTTCCATGGGGAGACTATGTCTCCTGGAAATGATGGGATTTGGACGTTCAGCAATGCGGGTTTATTCGCTCCCTTATCATCTTCACTGAAAGGTTCATGCTAACACCTCCTCCCAGATCCACCATGTTGACCTCCATCTTCAAAGACATCACAAAACTCTCTGGCGGCAACTATTGTCGCTGGGCTCGCGAAATGATGGCCACCCTATGTGCCCAAGGCCTTTGGACTAAACTCTCTCACCCTCGCCCCTCCTTCAACATTACTTACACTGTTCAGATTGACGAACACGACGTCCAACGCGAACGAGAGTGCGCTTACGATGAATGTAGCGACGAGCAGAAGGCCCTCCTAGACAAATGGGACGATGCCAATGACCAAGCCTGTGGCATCATAGCACTCCACATGGAGACCCACATCCATGCCTCCTTCGACCTCACCACTAGGACCATAAAGGAGCTCTTGGACGCCATCAAGGAAGCCTACGACACCCCCTCTATCGCCTCCGCATATACCGAATTTAAACAACTCTTAGCACTCATCATTCCTGAAAACAATCACCCAGCCACCACCTTTGCTAAGATGCAAGGACACTTCACTGCCCTCGCCGAATTTGACCACAAGGTCCCAGACAAGATCCAGAACATGTTGGCACTCGCCAAACTCCCCAAGTACACTGACTTCGCGGCCCAGCTCATCAACACCAAGTCCATGGGCGATGGGGAAGAAGCCATCACCTATCCTGCCATAGAGAATATGACTCTGGCTGCCTGGCAACAGCATGTCTCCAGGCGTAAGCCCAATCAGGATGGTGGCCACAGAGCCAACAAGATCTCTGCCATCAAAAGGAAAGGCGAAGAAGACCCAGGCTCCTTCGATGACCAGAAGGAGGATGGAGGGAAGGATGACAAGAAGAAGAAGTGTTGTCAGGGCAAATGCTTTGACGAAGGAGAGAAGAAATGAGAAAGTCACCACAAGTGTGCCAAAGCCAAGGCTGCCGCCTCCAAAGAGCTCTCCGACAACGAGAGCAGCGCCTCCGACACTACTCTCACTCCTGCCAAGGCCAACAGGGTCAAGGCCTCCTCCTCCTTCATCTTCGCTAACATGTCCCACGCCCCCATCATCATCGATCCTGCCTCCAAGGAGGTATCTCGTCCTGTCCGTGATGTTTGAAAGAACTCGCACACTGTAGGAGCTGCCCAATATGGGCCCCCAGTGTTTCCACAGACCACCGCCGCCATCTCCCTCGCCAAACGACTGGAGATTATACCCACAGCAGAGACTGTTCACCGCCTTGAGCCCATTGCTACTTGTCGCAGCCCATGGAGAGTAGGTCATCCCTTCCCTCATCAGCATCGTCCCATTTGTCTAGGAGGGCCTTCTGCTCATCGCTACATTCATCGTAGGCCCGTTCTCATTCACGTTGGACATCCCTGTCATCAATTCGAATGGTATAAGCGATGAAGGAGGGACGAGGGCAAGAGAGTTTGGTCCAGAGGCCTTGGGCACGTAGGGCGGCCATCATTTCGCGAGCCCAGTGATGATACATCAGCAAACTGACCTTTCCCTACCTTCGCAGCTCCAGTGGTACCAGGGATCTCTAGACTCCCCAGACTCCCCAGAGTCTGACAGATCCATGACAGATTTGTCCCAGTTGTATGATAGTCCACTCCCAGGACATGACAGATTCCCACGGTCTGACAGGTCTCTCCAGACTGTGACAGACTGTGACAAGCTGTACATATAGTATCTTTGTATAGTGTTTGACTACACTTTTTCATGACAAGGCACACTAACCAGAACTAACAAAGCAGAAATCCTAACCTGGACTAACCAATGTCTTTGCCGATATTCCTAACCCAGCCTAACATCGTGTTGCCTCCTAACTTGGACTAACTTTTGATTTGCCTGATACTAATGCCGATATCCCTAACCCAGCCTAACATTGTGTTGCCTCCTAACCTGGACTAACTATTGATTTGCCTGTATCAATACTAACACCGATATTCCTAACCCAGACTAACATTGATTTGCCTCCTAACCAGGACTCTCCTAACCCAGACTAAGAAAATATTACCATGATTGACATCCATGATCACCCATTTTTTCCGATTTTTCCCACTGCTAATTGCTCAGTTACTTCTAACTCTGGCTTTGCCAAAATTCCTAACCAAGACTAACATTGTTTTACCTCCTAACCTGGACTAACAAAGCATTGTCGCCTAACCCAGACTAAAAGGATATTCCTATGATTGATTTCCATGATTGCTGATTTTTCCTGATTTTTTCCACCGCTTTTTGACTTCATAGAGGTCAATTTATGTTTTATCAACATACAGATCGAAATCGGTTATATCTCGGCTGCCTATGATCAGAATTGCGCAATCACTGGCTCAGATGGAAGCCCACAGTCCATGCTACATATTATGTAGTGGTATCGAACCACGGATCTGCCGGGTTGAGATGTGATAGCTACAACTTCTCAATGACAATTTCGTCGAAAATGACATCTGACACTAAATTGGTTATATCTCGGCTGCCTGTGATCAGAATCATGTGATCCACGGCTCATATAAAAGGAAATAGTCTATACTACCTCCGATACAGCCACCACTAAGCGCCCAATTCCCACGGTACAAAGTTGCGGATCAGTTTCTTGGTTAGTGTCTGGTTAGTACTTGGTTAGTGCCTGGTTAGGATCCTGCTTTGTTAGTGTACCTGAAAATACTTTGTTAGTGTCTGGTTAGGATCCTATTTTGTTAGTTCTGGTTAGTGTGCCTGGACAAGCTTTGTTAGTGTCTGGTTAGGGGTCATATCTTGTTATGTCTGGTTAGTGTGCCTGGTCATACTTGGTTAGTATCTGGTTAGGATTCCTGCTTTGTTAGTTCTGGTTAGTGTGCCTGGTCATGATTGGTTAGTATCTGGTTAGGATTCATGCTTTGTTAT
>JBBPPX010000153.1:0-62160 GCA_038092235.1 Leccinum boreale
ATGTTTAGGGTAGGTAAATGATAAGGGAAATGAAAGATAGAATGTACTAGAAGAAAGTGACGTCAGGTCACGTGAATAGGGTTATGACTAAGCAAATAGTTAGGTAAGAAAGATGAGTTTATAACATCTGCCAAGTCTTTAAGAAAGGCAGTCATTTCTACGACTCGGGTGAGGGAAAGGCTGGGCTCACTCGAGAGTCGAGAGGATAAGACTACTTCAAGATCAAGGTCAATTCTTTATATATCGAAGAGGTGGTTACGTGTTTCTGGAAACAGCATGATGCGTCAATATGTACTTTGTGTTACGTAAGTAAACGCTAAGTTTAGGAAATGATGTCACGTGTTGCATCACGTGTGATCGCGTACGCGCTCGGCGCCAGGGCGCCTTGCTCTGAATCCCACGCGACGAGCTCAGCCCCTGTGCTTGTGCTATGCCATCCATCCCTTACCGCTCTTTTGCACTTCCCTATCCCATCCGCGTCGATGACTTTACAGACACCCTTGACGACTCCGTACAACAAACCATTGACACCTCTTCATCTATTGACACACGCACACTTCGACCACCTCGCTGGCTAGCCTCAAAGTCGTTTGGCTACCGTATCATATGCTCACAAGATACGAAGAAAATTTTGCTTCGTTATGAGTCGTACGCAGAGCAATCGTTATACGACCATCAGTATCGTGCAGAGAGAACAAAGACATTTGGTCATCTCAAGGTCAACCCGTACGTGACGGCCAACGGCGAGAAGTTCACCGCCCATTCTAAGCACCTGTTGGTATGAATTATGCCCTTTCCCGCTCCATAATACCAACGCCTTCAGCAGCTTGCGATACCACTCAATACTCCTACACAATTTGTCATTTCCAACACTGAGAAAGCGAAGATCACTCTGCTCGATGCAAATCACTGTCCTGGTTCCGTCATGTGCCTATCATCCTTCTCCTTCCTACCTTCTTTTTCTCTACATTGACTCCACCGCTTTTGAGGTTCCTCGTTGAAGGTCTCCGGGATACTGTTCTTTATACCGGCGATTTTAGGGCAGAACCATGGTTCATCTCTTCAATCCAATGCAATCATTTCATCCGACCGTATCTCGCAAGCTCTTCCGAGGATTTGTGAATTCTTGTTGCCCGCAGGGAGGGTTCACATGCAGAAGCAACGGGTCTCGTGAAGTCCCTCGAAGCTATCTACCTAGCCTGCTTACTCTCATCCCTCGTCGTGCCTAGCAAGGTATGCACCGTTTTCTACCCGTTCTACCTCATGACTGATGACTCACCTCCACAATTTGTAGGAGTATGTTAAAGGCGTCGTGGAGCTCATGGCACGGTTCCCGTCAGATACACACTTTTTCATTAACGCTTGGACTCGTGGATACGAGGTGGATACGAGGACATTCTCAAGGCCATCGCACACGCATTCTATTGCAAGGTATTTTATTTCACGTTTACATCGCATTACCTTCTGAAACCGTTCGTGTATGCGTTCTATATGTTATTCTACCAGGCTCTTTTGTTCACATTGCCTGCATATATGCATTGCTTACCTGTTTGCCAACGTAGATTCACTTGGACCGGCGGTATAAACATTCAGTTTATTCCAATCTCTCCGATCCTTTTTTGCGTGCCCTTGGTACGCGCGACGGTGCGGCCACTAGGTTCCATGCGTGTAAGTGGTTTGATCGTTGCTCTTTCGTGGATGTCCCTCCCTACGACCATGAAAACAAAGACTCTGCAGCGCCACCTAGCAGAGAGGGAAAGGTGGTCTGTATGAATGCAGTCAACATGAGTTCTGCTCGCTGGGAGGACTACCAAGCCAGCGTTAGACGACGATCATCGAGGCGCGAAAACGTAGACTCGTTGGTAAGTTATTGTGAAAAATGGCTGCGTCTCTTCAGTTCGTTGATTATATGGGCTAATTTCGTCTCAATTAAAGCTTGTCCCCTTGTCCCGCCACTCTCCCCTGACCGAGCTCATGAATTTCGTGACGCTTTTTCGTCCACTTCGCGTTGTACCGAACACCCTGGATCCTTCGCTCAATTGGGCACAAGAACGATTTCCACCACGAACGAGGAACGAAATGTGCGTACGGCATATTCAAACTTGATCGGCCCTAGCGATGTCGCCGACCAGTGGGGCGATAAGGGTGGAAGAAAAGGAGAGATGGAAGTCTTGATGGCGTAGATTGGTCCTGGGAGAAGGAATGGGCTCGAAAAAATGTTTCGACGTTTCGACGAAGACGAGGGCACCGTACTAGGAGAGAAGACAAGAAGACGCCTAACATACATGCACGAAGCGACTCCTGTGGTTCTACGGACGACGGAGGGTCCGACGACCATGAAAGGACTGCCTGGACCTTTTTTGGCATTGGGGAACTCGGTAGCGCGCACAAAACATGGTCGTTTCCTCTGGCTATGTCTCAGTCTCAGGACAGAGATGACACAGTAGGTACCATCCCTACACCAACGTCATCTCCTCTTCCCATAACGCGACGATTGGGGGAGAGTGGTAAGGGAAAGGAACGTGTGTTTTGAGTACGTCTCACATTCCTCACAGAGATTCGAAAACAGAAGGACTGCGACGAGAATTACTTCACATCTTTCCAACATCTTTCGGCTTGCGATGCTCGGGTACCACGCAACGAAGGCACAATCACGCACAGTTACAGGATTTCACAAACGGAACACATGAACAAACAGAACACATGGTTACACAGACAACAATCGCACAAAGGAAGCGTCGTTGTACTTTGCATACGAATACTCCACATTGCTAGCGTTCATCTCCATTCATTCCGAAGCTTGCTCGGCGACAATCGCAGAGGCATCTCCGCGCCAGTCATCGCCATCACTAAAGGACCACTGCGAAAAGCAGCTTGTCAAACAAGCGAAGGTGAAATAGGAGGGGAAACTTACCCATTCATCGGTGCCACCCTCCTTAGGGATGGGCTTCTTCGAGGCTTGCTCGCGCGCAGTGTCAGCAACCGCATCGGCTATAGAAGTCTCCTGCGAGGACTGAGCTTGCTCGGCGACAATCGCAGAGGCATCTTCCCTCCAGTCGCCGCCACCAACAAAGTCCCACTGCGAAAAGCAGCTTGTCAAACAAGCGAAGGTGAAATAGGAGGAGAAACCTACCCATACATCGGTGCCACCCTCCTTATGGATGGGATTCTTCGAGGCTTGCTCGCGTGCGTTGTCAGCAGCCGCATCGGCCGGGATTATAGAAGTCTTCTGCGACTGAGAAGGTGTTATTGAGGTTAAGCTCTAATCTCAACAAGCTTACCATTGCAAAGGAATCAACAGGGTTTGTTCGATGTAAATTTGATAAGAGATAGGATGGTGATCCAGTTGCGTTGGATGTGCCATGACACAGGGCCCGTATTCATGCCTCCCAGTAAAGCAAACAAACCACCACTGTACACCTGATTCAGAGCACTTGTGATAATGTACTTGAGTATACTCGACGGTCCTGTCACCTGTGGCGGTGGATAATTCAGTCGCCTTGCCTCCGACTCGGAGATGGGCGCAAGAGGAGCCTAGAGACAACTCGTCAGGGGAGGCGAAAAATCATAAAATGCAGTAGCTAGAGCCTGGATGAATCCATACATGCTTCGGCATGTTTCAAAACCCGTGCCAAATTGAGTGTTACGCTTTCGGAACGAGATGCTGACGACTCACATCATGATCTAGGGCATGGCTCCGCTGTAGCTTACTAACCCGACCGCTGGGGGTCTGCTCAGGGGCCAGTCCCTGACTATAACTCGTCCTGTCACATGCCTATGGAGATTGCCTCCGACTCGGAGATGGAGGTAAGGCGTGTTCTCTCAAACACCCGGGCCCCAAGTGACCGGGGAAGCGAGAACTACCAAAAATTCCTATCCAATACCAACCAAATTCAGTAGCTAGAGCCTGAGCCTAGATGTTGGCAGACATGCCTCGGCATGTTTCAAACCTCTTGCTAAACTGAGTGGAATCAAAAAGGCCATACGCTTTCGGAATGACTGGGTGACGAGATGTGATGACTGTCATCATTATAGTATGCTCAGCCCCGCACCGCCGGGGGTCGCTCAGATCTCAGAGGCCAGTCTGAGACCTACGAAAAAGGAATTCTGGTACACTGGCAGTCAACCATTTTCTCCGTCTCTCTCCAATCACAAGTGCCTGTCAGCGTCAAGGTATCCAGTCTCGCTAACAGGGCTTCGGACTCGGGTCAGCAATTGAACCGGGTCCTGATCAACGGCGCAATCAATATGTACTCTTATGTCGAAAACAGCCTGCGTTTGGTCAGGCTCTTTCAGCTCAGATCCGCTTTGAGATTGCGAACAGCGTAACAGGAATCAGCCAAGTGGCCTCCGAATGAACCTCGTTCCTTCATGATGCCGGCAGAGGTCACATTCGCAGCCTATGTTACCATGATAGACATTCTCACATAACTAGGTCAAGACCCGACCAGCTGCCATGGCATCAGCCTCCACATGATGATCGTCACTCAAGATATCCCCTTCATTCCCGTAAGTCACTCGCTCACCCGGAATGCATCTCATCATCACTTGTATCAGTCAAAGAACAAGATCAAACCTCCGGTAAAACTTCTAAATGTCCGCGATGGCGACCGAGAGATCTACCTGTGGTACATCACCGAAGACGAATACTTAAGGCTCAATCAAATCTTTGTCGGCCGCGATTTCCAGGAAACAAACTTGGGAGGGACAAAGGTAGTGGGCCTTCCGACAATGCCCAGGGTGCGGAAAGTATACCGAATTCATTGACTGGTATGTTGTCGTTTCTGAGTGATGTGTTCCATTGCCAACAATTATCAGAGTGTGGACGGCGCTTCGACGAGGAGTCCACACGCGCGAGTTCATGTTCAATGCACTCAAGCAAGGACGGCAAGGCGCAGAGAACATGCACGATGTTTATTGCTCAGAGTGCGGCGTGCTCACGCCCGTGCGGTCTAGAGACAACGCAGAAGGCGGAGCAGAGGCGCCGACCATCGCTCTCGCCAAAGTGAGTAAACACGACCTCAGTGAATTCGATCGGTGCATATTCACACACTTATCCTGGCAGCCTCTGGATCGTTCCAAGTACGATTTGATGCCCGAGCTGCTGGAACGCAAGGAAGATTTGGCAAATAGAAAGTCTAGCAACGAGAAAGTGAGATCAGGGGTTACTCCGGCCACAGATTTTGTTGACGCGAGTATGCACTGGGTTTTTAGCAGGTCGTAACCTGGGGTGAATGGTGGCTGGATAACATGGGGAGCACAGCTGCCTACCGTTCCCGAATTGCCAAAGAAAAAGCGGAAACTAAAACTAGACTCAAAGCTGCGGAGGGAACTACAGAAGAAACTGGTTTGTAAGAACTTGATACCTTCGCGTGATGACCGATTGTACGATAGTTTGCTTCTTGTGATACATGGCGGGACGACCACATCCCAAAGTCTGCTTACCTGAATGACGCAAGTTGCACCGGTGACCCCACCTACTTCGTACTCTGGAGCAAAAAAAAAAATAAGTATACTGTCTAATTGACGGCACCAGTGGTACTACTTCTCCAGGAAACCTCCATTTAGAACAGTTCTATCATAAGGACCCTTAACTTCCTTTTTCACTCGAGTTTTGAGAGCCTACAAAGAGTGGCATCAAACGGTCAAAAGGAGAATAACGTGATGGGCGCGATTCAAATGACATCTCCATTTTCCGGCGGCTGCACCGATCGTGCACAGCTGGGCGCGGAGGATGTTCTGCGCCGGTGCTGCCAGCGCTAGCGTCAATGCTTCGAGTGGACTCGATAATCTGCGGTGTTTGTGTGGCGGGAGCAGCGCCCGCGCGGAGCGAGTGCCTCAGGTCCTCGACGGCGATCAAGGGGACGTGGCACAGGTTGATTATGTTGTATGACAGTGATGATCGTCGGGGTGATGCGGAGGGGGGGAATTCAGCGCAGGTTGGACCGTTCGCGCTCGGGGAAAACCCCTGTTTCTTGATTTCGCGGTTGCGGGGAGGATCAAGTTCGTAATGGACGGGATTGCACCGAGCGAAGTAGGATCGTTGACGATCTTGGCAGGGGACAGGCTACTCTGGCTGGTGGAGAGTCTGGAGAAATACTACAAGTACTGATAATATGGGCGCACCATGTCCAGATATGACGGCAAAGCATATCAGTCACCACCATTCTCATTATGTAAGCGGGTCTATTGTCTTGTTGTAGCAATACAGGTCAATGGCAAGAGCATGGTGCGTAGCATAAACCCGCAACCGCTATATTCTAGGCACCTGGGCGAAACATGCAGCATCTGGTCAAAAATGATTTTAGAGGTAGCGCAGCCACCGCTGTAGCTACACCCCTCCATCGTCAGAGTCAGAGAACCAGCGATGCATCCGAAAAGAAAAAGGATGGTCGGCTCAGGAGCAGTAACTTGAAGCTTGGAGAACACCAGGTATATAGTACAAAAGTAAATTGTATGCTTGAAGCGGCAGGCTCGCTCACATAGCACCAGGCTGAAGAAACGATGAGGATGTCGTCAACTATGAAGAATTCGTCTGACTTACAAGTGTGCAGTGAGCTCGTTGGATCCGTATCCCAACGAAAGCATGAATTAATGTCCTTTTGGTGTCAGAACTTCGGAGGAGTCCACTGCCAATCCGAAAGGTCGTCGATGACACCATCCGCGAGATACCCCGCGTGCTCACCAACATCACGAATGGTTTTCTGTACGATAAAACACGGCAAGCAGCAGCGTTTAAAGAACTCCCGATCTTCAACCAACTCCCAGTCCGGTCTGTGATGACTACCTATATATGACGGCGATCGGCTAGACGATCACACTGCACCGTGGGAAAACAAAATTGTGAAATTACTCAGTAATTCCCAACTTGAACTAAACACAACATCAAGTTTTCATTTCACGTCGCAGTTAGTGCCCTATGATAGGTAGACATGTCCCTTCTCAAGTGGTCCAGTGAGTTCAAAATACGTTTCACTTTCCTTATCACCTTGAATTTTTGCTGTTTTATCCAGCCCCCGATCGACGGAAGCTTGACAAGGTCTTACCTGTCATGCCGAACGAGATTTACCTTCACGTCTTTGAATTCATCGCCCCATCCAATGAACGCCTATCACCAGAAGAACTCAAGACATTCCACAAGCTTTCTCGTGTTCGCAAGTTCTTTGCCAACGTCTGCCTTCCACACGTATTTGAGTCCGTAGAATTTTCTGACTCCATTTCCCGCAAAGACGCTGCCACATACAAGGCATCGCTTGGATCTATGCTGTGCACACAGATCTCAGAGAAGCAACCTCTCGCGCTCACGCTTTGTCAGACAGTCAGGGCCTGTCATTGGACAAACACACTGGCCTGCAGCGTGTACTGGGCGGTTGATTCGTTGACTTTGAAGAAGTACATTTCTGCAACGACACTCATGAAGAACATCCAGGAGCTCCACTTCACAGGCCATCTTGTGGATACGGACTACTGGAGTATGATCGCAGCACTTCCGTCGCTCACGGATCTGTCGTTCCATGCGTGCCGAATGAAGGACGTCTCTTCAGTGGACGTCGAGCTGGTATTGTCTCGACTTAGTGTGGTTGACTGTGCCTACGGCTTCTGTATTTCACCAAGGCCGTTGATATGGAATGCTTGCGCAAACTTACAATGGACTTTTGTACCCTCGATGAAGCCTGGTATTTCGAAGGGGAGGATTGGCTACTCGAGTCTGCCATCACGGAACTGCACTTCCATGTTGACAAGGAAGAAGTACTTGAGGACATGTACTTCTCGTTTGATTCCGTCCTCAGGCGAATGCCGCGGTCTCTCGAGGTACTGTGTTTCTTGGTTGAATTGCCAGCTGCTTGCGAAGACGTTCTATCCGTCTTGGCGGGCATGTTGGATCATTCTGCGTGGGTGAATCTTTCTTCATTGCGCTCGTACACGGTGCGAGTGGTAGATGGGACGACGGTCACGGACGTAAGTCAACGTGTGCCCCTTGTTTGATGTCAAGCATGTTCACTGAATCACTCATCGTTTCCCCTCCCTGTAGAGGCTTTCCCGATCTATAAATGGTATGGATCTCCACATGTATAATATCTGCGCTGAAACGCTGGTTGTTTCTTTGCCTCATTGTATGGCGCATCAGATAATCTACCTGGCTTTCGACGTATCCTTCGCAACAACTTCGAACCTGCGTCTGGTCATGATACTAATCTCAGGCATGTAGACTTTTTCGGAACAGTTTTCCGTTTGGTGGACGGGGTGTGGTCAGAAGGTGCATCATAGACGCAGGCGTGATAATATGTATACCATGTCATCTATGTACGAGTTGTGGGGAAACACACGCTGCAATGCATATGTGATCGGCGCACCTTGCCACATTACTTCCACCACCGTCATCAAGTTTCATTTCAGATATGTCCCTCGGTGGCGGCCTGCCTGGCGAAAGGCACCTCGCTGGGAATGTCAGTGAGAGGTAACTCGAGCTAGAGGAGGAAAAGGTGGTCATGCTCGGTGAGACGAGCAATGAGTGGTACAGCTTGGAGCCTGGACGGTCAAACGGCAGTGGAAGCCCAGAAAGACGAACCGCTGCTCACAGGCGATGTTCCCGATGACGGATTCGGACATCCGAGACGTCCGTGTGCTCCTCGCGCACCAAAAGATCGCGCATGAAGGTCGCAAGGTTGTCATTCATAGGATGAAGAAGTTGGCTGAGTAGACGGTGGATCCTTCCTCGTCGAGGTCAAGGTCATCGTTGTCGTCTTCTACTACTGCCGGTGCTGGTGCTGCTGCTACGGGTAGTGCGCTGGTGCCCCACCGACCACCGAACCGATGACATCGAGTATAACCGTAGACGAGGGTGAAGGCGAGGGAGCGGCATCGGCGGTTGGGGATTGGGGCGTTGTGAGTGTCGGGAGATGGAGTGGGGGGCGTCAATGGCTTGGGGCGTGATGAGGCGCAGCATGGAAGCGGCGATTTGAATTTCGTTCTTGGTTACGATCCTTCCCCCCTCGCTCATTGTCGTTCGTCCGTCCATCTTCGCCTTCGTTTTATCGCGTTAATTGACAACATGTTTTGCCCAGCGCTTGGCTGGAAAATGCCCAGCTTTCAGGTCATATCTCTCGAGACCTGCACGCATCGCCGACACAGGTTACGATGGTGCGATTCCGACCGATCGACCGATCGGATTCGTCCAACAGCGTGACCGTGCTCGTGGGCCTGCGTCTATCCCCTCCCCCCAGATCTTCTGGATGACCGACCGTGATAGGGATTCGATTCGAACACTTTCAGGTGGAAAGCGACCCGCAAGGCAGGAGAGAGGGGGGAAGGAGATGGTCGATGTTTCCCCAATAAGTCTCGAACATCAGAGACGAGCAACAAGGGACGAGCGCACGTCGCACCGACATCGAAACCTGTGCCATCAGTATACATCGTCCGGCGAAGCTTACTTTTCCGCCCATAGCCAATGATCCCGCGTTCCATGTCCAAGTTCCACGACCATTTTCTGTATCCTCACCCAGAATTTACTCTGATTATGTTGGAAAACAAAGAGGTCTCGAATGGTTGCCGGTGGGTGACATACAATGGAGGGCCTTGTTCCCTGGTCCCCTTCTAGCACTGGCTAGCATCGATCTAGGAAATTATAAAAAGCAGAGAGCAATAAACGTGTTTTGAAAGTCAGCCTCGCCACACCGGGACACCGCGCCAGCGTCAACCCCATCCCGAGCGAGCCAGGGTCGACTACGGGCGACGACGACTCGGAGCTCGCTCGACAGAGGGGGCTGGCTGTCCGTGTCGGTGAGGCGCTAGATGGCCGGATGAGTCAGGATCCAGGTGGTCGGGTGCGGGGTGGGCAAGCAGTTTCGCCGCGACGTACCAGTCGGCTTGATTAACATTTCGCACCATGGCACAGCATGAGGTATCGACGGCTGGACAGCGACATTCATGATCTGCAGGTTTGTGAAAGAGCAATTCGGCGATAGCATCACGACGGACTCGTCGTCGAGACACTCGACTTCGAGAAAGAAATCAGATACGGGAACACACCTTCGTGGGGTAGCTCACTGAGACTCGGAGAGAGGCTCTTTGAACAAGCGATGCTATGAAAGAAACGGATAAATGCGTGCCAAAAAGAGTGTTGAACAATCTTAGAGAAGATGAATAGCATCGGAAACGCACCGTGTGATGCGAAAAATCCATGCGCGAGCACATCTAGGCTGATTCCTTGAATGTTGCGACAAGCGGACTCTCTCAAGGAGTCCTCGATAGGGGATCAGGGGCCAGAGATATCGTAGACTGTCTCGGGGATCACAAGTGCGTGTGTCGAAGTTCTAGAAGACGCGAGGTCCCTGGTTGGGGATGTAATCAGTGGCTCAACCTCATGGGAATGGGACATGGGAGTCGGGCTCTACCTTTAAATCTCTTTTGCATCCATTGTCCGCCCGTTTGGAGTTGCGCATCATGTCATGACATCACGCGGAGACAAAGGAACTAGTAAGGGTGTCTGATTGGGCTCCATTATCTATATCAGTCCTGGAGTTGATGACAGACAGGGGATCTGATCACCACCGTTGCAAACGTGCTTTCTTTTCGATTCACGTTGGATTGTGGGTGCTGGAAAGGTCCTCCTTTGGGTACGGGCCCGGCCAAACTCGAGCGCTTGAACGCTCGTTCGACGGGTGGCGACCTGGCTACCGCCAATGGATTTGAGGCCTCCCTCTCTTGTGTTCACTGTTTGCTTCCACTTTCCATCGCCGCAGCCACCCGGGATAACCCAAGCTGAGGGTGTCACGCGCGGTATCTTCCATCCGAGTCATGGACATATTGCTACCGCTGTGCACGACCAGTGTGCTACACCTGAAGTTCGGAATCTGCCAGCCGCGAACATGTCTTCAAGGAGACTTTCCTTCAACGCGACACAGACACGGCAAGTCGCTATAACTGCCGGCGTGTAAGGCACAACGCGACATGCGTATTTCGGGTACCAACATGTGGTGACGCCCACTTGAGGCGGTTCAGGTCTGGGGCGTGGCAGAAGATAACGCCCAGTGATGGGGCATGTTTGATCGACTCTTGGATGAACCGACGCTAACCTAGATCGCCTTCTTCACTACAGCAAAGAGAGAAGAAGTCTCGAATTCTGAGATTAGCCGGCAACGTTGGCGCAGTCAGCGCTACGCATAGTATATGCTGTACTTGAACGACATGTGGGCTGTAGAAACACCAAAACATGGGTCAGACTTGGTAGATCTGAGCTCACCAGTACCCCATTCCTCCTTTCTCCCTCCGCCCGTCCTCGGTGTCACGGCATTTCTTCCGTCAGGTTCAAGACAATGAAGAACTTGTCTTGAAGGTACGCCGCTTCTCCATTGTCCTCCCAAAACATTTACGATTACGTAAAGAGAGCGACGCGTATAGATCACGTGTTGATAACAGCGCTCGATCATGATAAAGACTTAGACATGCGGCAGCGCCTGCAACCGTCTTCCAGTTCTCTCTGTATCTTGACGCGCACGCACACATTGGACACACATCCATATTCATTTCGGACGGAACTTTACTTAAGCAAGCCTTTCATATGTGAACTCCGAGTCTGACTCGGTCACTCGGAGTACCAAAACGTTAGATTCGGGTCCTATCATGATCGATGGATCTAGCGTTTCCCATCTCCCCGGGATCCCCCTTCATTTCCGACAGCATTGCAGGGACGTATAGCGCTGTACGCCTCGTGTATCGTGCGATCAGTGTGTCAGTTAAATCCCGTGATCACGCCGGTAGGCTCGGTACGAGGTTCGAGCCAGTGTTCTCCCCTCCACCGATTGAGTCATTGACACCGTGCCAACACGGTAGAGTCAGAGTCACCTTGATCCAAGTGCTAGACAGAGTGACCGAGAGACAGCCCGGATCGCTAGACTGGAAACACCCGCGCGTTATTTTTCTTCCATCACCCCTTTTCCTCCTCCATTGTTCGCCCTATCTGGACATATATCACCGAGTCAGAAGGAAGTTTTCGCCCCGAACACGTTTCCCCTCTGTCAGTCGTAATGCGATCATGTCGATGGCGTTTCGCGGGCCCAAAGTGTGTTTGTAACCTTGGCACCCACACGCACCTACTCTTTCATTGACAAGTTGCCGTAGCTCCGAGTCATCTCGAAGCGACATCATGCTGTCACATCGCAGGGGTCGGATCGGACGTCGGACCAAACTGACAATTCTATGTCTGATGATATGATGTACGATTTTTCGACTATTGGTACACGAGAAACTAAGTACTGATGGGATTTGTGATGAGGATATGATCATGAGACTAGGTAAGAATGAGCATGCCAGCGCTATTTTAATGAACACAGTTCGACGTGGTTAGGGATACGTTCGATGGTAATTGAAATGAAAAAGCCCATGGGCGCTTCGGAAAGCAACGAAAAACGCCATTTAATGAAGAAGTCATTGCACGTATGTTATGGTATCGCATAGAGAACAAATGTCAAGCGAAAAGATTTAGGGTGGATGACGGAGATGGAAGAGATGCGGTTGTTGAGAGGCGATAACTGACATGAAATAAAAAGGTCCAAGAATTAAGGGAAGTTAAGATGGTGCGAAGGGGAATTGTTGCTCGTGGCATCCCCGGGGACGGATGCTGGAGAATTGGTGTGAGACCTCAGGGGGTGACAGCATAGAGAAAACGACAAGAGTCGATCAAAAACTATACACAGTGAAAGCAAGCAGATAGCACGGGATGAAGCGGCAGACCCTTGAGGTCTAGAGCAATAGCATGATTATCGTGAGACAAAACGACGGAGGGCGAGGTCGATCTTTCCGACGACGGCAACTCAGTTTCTGTAGTGAGAGGACCACGTCTGAGTGGGTTCTTCCATCTGCAGAGGGGTAGCAAGCGGTGGCTTCCAGCTAGCAGCTACCCGACGCGTCGATGAGTAGATCGCACCAGCAGGCGGAACGTACGAAGAACCAGAAGGAACAGTCTGCGTGTTCGTCACCTGTGTGAAGATGGGCATCTCCGCAACGTGCTGAAGATTCTGCATGCCCACCTGGTGTGGAGCGACAGTGGTAGGGACGGGGACGAGAGTTGCGCTTGAAGACGTTGCCTCGATATTAGCGGCTTCCGCAGCCTCCAACTCCATTAACCTCATCATCTCCAGCGTAAAAGCACTAGGTTGACGTTGACGAGCGGCCATGTACGCTTGGATCTCGGGATTATTGGGAGTGCGGAAGAGGGATTGAATGTCCTCCTGAGACAAAGGAGCGGGGGGGACGAAACTTGGGTTACCCGCCGCAAGGGAAGCCATCTGCTGTTCGAATTCGACATAGTCAAAGTTAGCGAACAATTGGTTGTTGTAATCGACCGCGTGGGCCTGGGGTGCCATGTCGACATCATAGAGGCCCTGGGGCCGAGACATGAGGTTGTTGGGGTTGGCACCTGGGAAATTGAGCAGTCCTGGAAAGGAGTCGAACGACGAGTTGGGTATCCCTTGCTGAAAGTCTGCAAAGGTCTGGCCTTGGTTGACCGGAAGGTCAAAATCTGCAGCCTAGAACATGCTCAGATACCAACGAGATCTACGAGTCGCGCGGAAACTTACCTCTAGATTTATTGGGTCGAAGGCCGGTAGCTCGAGGGGCGGAAGTGGTTGGGTCGCGAAAGTATTGGGCGATATGTGGGAGTTGGGATGGTATAACGTCAAGTGAGAAGAAGAAGCCGAGCTTTGTGATCCGGTGCCAGGCGATGGATGAGTAGACGGGCTCGATGAGGAAGGAGGGACTGCGCTAGACCGTAGATCGGGGGAGGGGACAGGGGAGGGAGCAGCCGACATCGGAGGAGACGGGCCACAAGGACCATAACGCGACTCAGGCCAGTAATAGTGATTTGGCGCGGCCATGCCATAGCCGGGAACGAGATACGACTGGTTCAAGAAGGGCGGGGGAGAGAGGGCAGGCGCGCTGGGACCGGGAACCATGTCCGTGTTTGCGGGTAGCTGGAGGACTGGAGGGGAGGGGGAGGGACTGGGACCGGCACCTATTACAGATGACTGGAGTGCAGGAGGGGGGGAGGGAGTTGTCAAAGTGGGACTCGCGTTCGAGGGGGATGTTGATGTGGCGTCGCGAGACTTGGCAGTCTTCTTGCGGCGATTTTGCTTGCGTTCTTTCTTTTCGCGCTGCTTGTCTTCCCTCTTCATCGGGCAGTAACGGTAGTCAGGGTATAGCAGGTGATGCTTGGCCTTTTCGTCCTCTGCGGCGCGCTCCCAGAATCGCTTTACATGCTCGGGTTCCATCTTCCACATTGCGGCGATCTGGCGGGACACGCTACCCTGGGTGATCGGGGCTTCCAAGCCTGCGCGCATGAGAGCGAACTTGGATGAACGGTATAATATCCACGGGTTGGCTGGGCGTGGTGGTTTGGTCTTGCGTTCAGGTTCTTCGGAAGAGCTCTGAATGAGCTGTGTGTCTGATGGAAGGGGCTGTGGTCCTGCCATTGGATATAAGAGAGCCCAAGGATAGTAGAGAATTGGGTAGGGGAGATAGAAGTGGTTCGGGTGAGAAACGCGTCGATGAGATGGTCGATCCTTTTTAGTAGGTCCTTGTGGGTCCCACTTGTTGTGCGACTGTTTGTCCCTCTAGTCAGTCCGAAGTCTCTTTTTATTGACAAGTCCACAGATCAAAGCGACGCGTTCCACTCACCATCACAACTAGAACAATACCGTGACGCGTCGCTTTCTAGAAGTTCCACTTTCCTGTATGACAGGTCAAAGCGTGCGCACTACTACGCTACGCCTCTTCACAGATTCACAGGTCACAGCACCGCCCGTTCGCGTGTGTCGTCTTTGAGGGCGTCGACGCTGTTTCGCGTACTAGTCGCCGCCGCGCAGTCGTGACCAAGGTGCAACAAGTCCTAGGTGGCGTCGGTCACGGCATCTTTATCCAAACAAAACCTCTCCTGAAAAAAAAACATCACTTCGATCGTTTTCACCCGGCACCAGATAAGATAGCAACCAAAGCGCCAAGGACACTGCCTCGGCAAAGTCCAAGCAAAGTCCCACTCTCAGAGGTCTTTGATTCGGGACGGGCAACGGGCGGCTCTCCCCTGCCAGGGGCCAGGGCCCCAACTTTTATTGCCCGTCATGTCAGTTCGCCGCCTTTGCCTGGGCCATTCTTGGTGGACGTGCACGTATGTCTAAGCATGATCCGAGCCTATCATCTAAGCGTCGCCGCTGTCTGACAAAGTCGGTTGACTCTGCCGGAAGATCCCTCGGGGGACCGCGGACGACAGTCCCATCCAAGTCTATTATCCTTCCACCCGAAATGATTCAAAAAAAAAGTTTGGCGCTGGATCTTGGCGCTGGACTTTGTCCAGTGACTTATTCGGAACGCACTAGTCATCTACGTAAAGATACTACGGGACTGCATGCCGGGTCACCTCCTCCAGAGCATCCACACCACCAAAACTGTCCTCGAGCTGCCCGTCGTGTGCAGCAGGACGTTGTACGAGGCTTGGACGTCGACCAGTGGTCAGATTAACTTTAAGTGACCTGCACGAGTATTTATGGAAGTGAGACATCGGATAGATTGTCTTCTCTGACCAGCAACTCCGAAACTCTGGATTTGGACGTGCTGTTGTGCTCGTGGTGAGTTGTTCTGACTATTGGATGCCATCAACGACGCTAAGGGAATCTCGCATGCTCTGCCACCAGGCCGGTGCATGCTAGGCCGAGCGGGCTCATTACCCCGCTCAGGTTGTTGAAGAACGGCATTCCCGTCCTAATAATTAAGGATCCCATTGCCCAGCGCTCAGGACTTTGGGTATGTTCCGACATAATCATAAACATACTACTGACAAGGTGATGCTAATTTATGTTTGATCCTACAGTATCGTCTCTCTTCTCCATTTACCGTAGCCCCCACGTTTGAAGTGTTCCACATTCTCCGCGTGCACGATATTTTCGAGAAGGCTTGGTCGGTGCCGCCTTTACGCGAATACAAACCCGGTCATCAGGACCTTTATGACGATGCCCTTCAACAACCCAACGCCCTCGATCCCCGTGCTAGAAAACATCTTGCGTTCTGGTCAAGCCGGGAACGGAGCCCGTGTCGTTTAAAGAGTGTGCTCAGAGCTAGTCAAGAAGAAGGACGGCAAAGATATCATCGAGACCTCGTATCTCGTCGGCGGACGGTGCCAAAGGTTTCACAATACAACCATCTGAGGTGGTCCTTCTTTGTTCAGGAGTCATTCAGAAGCAACTTAGGCTGACGTCTTTCGGCGAACCAAGGAGGACTTGAGCATCATCGTGGGAGATATTGGCATGGAAATCGAAGGGATCGACCGCAAGGTAGACGCGCTTTCACCCATCTTGATCGGGGAATGTTTTTTTCTGGCTCTTGATACCGTCACATTGCGCATTGATACTTTTCCGGCGACCAATCGACCGACTTTCGAGCGTCGCTTCCCTTGCTCCTTTCTTTTTTGTCGTTTCCTTTCCTGATAATTCATTTGCGCGTGGACAGGCTCGACGTTTTTCTAACGGACATCATTGGAGACGTGGCTTTCAGGTCATACTGACCTTCAGGGAAAGTGACCTGAAACAGGTGTTTGAATGCATGTCGAAATTGGTCGGACGCGATACCAAAGTTCGCAAAATTGTTTTTCTGTCGTAACCCTTTCCCCTTCCTCTAAGACAGCCTGTCCAGTTCGAACGGCTCGATCGCACCTCTGGGCACGTAACGTCTTGTTGGCCCAATATCAGGATAGTGAATCAATTTGGCGTCGGGCAGGCCCTTGTCGTCGGAGGTGAGCCCAATTATGCAACTCACGCTGTCGGTCCACTGATTATCGTGTGTCGTGACTTGAGCACAATACAGACACGGCACAGTGCGCGCACTCATGTATTTCTTGCGATCGAGATCAGGATGCGGCGCGAACGGCGGATGAACATGCTTGGGGAGGATTTCCAGGCGAGGCCTGTGGAGCTGGACGAGTACACGGTACGCGCGCAAGGGGGGAACAAGTGAGCGTGTATTGGGTGCACAGGGCGTCAAGGGTACCCCGAGATTGGTGTGCGTAGTCGGCGTTGGTGTCACCAAGCAGACAGTGCCAGCACAGTGAGAAAGGGCGAGACCGTGACGAGGCTGTCCGACGTGTTCGGAACGAGTCATCACCCGGTGGTTGTATTCGCTCCCAAAGTCGCGGCGGCGTCGACGACGAACGTCCTGGCTGCACTAGGGGTTGTTTTCTTCCTCGGGCCCAGACCGGTGTTTCCCTTAGGCCCGCCGAAGTCGCAGTCGTACTCAGTGGTGGCGAAGGGGCCGGACGACGTCGTGGATGCGATCATGCACAAAGCAGAAGGGGTGGTACGGTACTTAAGCTTTGTCAAGAATCTTGCATGGTACTTGAAGTAGGAAACTAGAAACCGAAATCTGGAATAAAGTTGTTGGTGATCGTCGGAGATTGGCGGGCCGGTATAGTAACTTGTGGCGGTGCACTGAGTCATTGCGACCGTTGCCACGTCTACCTACTAGTACGACGTCGTTTCAGAGTCATCGTCTATTCGATACATACATCATCATGAACGCACCCAGCACAGTTGTTGAAGGAAACGCGAATACAGTTGCGTAAGTACATCTACCTGACTGGCCGGGAAGCATACTGAGACCGGTTCCAGACCAAAATCAATCACAGTCAAGAGTAAGTCTACATGTCGGTCCATCTGTGCATGTTCGAGTTGACTTTGATTCAGATATCGAAATCAGCTCTGCACAGCGCCGCACTCCTGGTATTGCCAGGCAATATCAGGTTGAATTTTCCGTGGGAGTTAAATCACGCCTGACGAAGAAAGCGAAAGAGATGAAAACTCGCACTCGTTGGGACGATACATTGTTTTTGTGGGTCCATGTCCGTCATTGTACGCCGTGGGGCTCAATATTTTCAGTGACGGCGACGAAAGTTCTGCTGTACTCGTAAACGTATACAGGAGGCACCGCCTCCGAAAGGGCCAGCTGGTTGGATGTCTGAAGGATACCGTCGGCGGGATGCTGGGAAGATTGAAGGATGGAGGTGTGCAGTCTTTGTGCTTGCAGACCATGTTTCACTGACACGATGTGTGCATGCAAAGTGTTTGAAGAGCTTCTTCGCATGGATGCCTCTGATGCGGCCAATCTTTCTGGCTTTACCGTCAAGTTAGCATTGGTCGTTGAACAGCTCAGAACCATCAATGCGGACGATCGTCAGGCTACGGACGCCGTCACTAGGGCGACCGAAACGATTCCCGATCTCGCCTCCACGCCCACCGCTGTCGGCTTCTTGGGTTCCGCTGTCGATGCTGGCACACAGGCTGCAAATCAAATACAGACATTCACAACCACTTGGAACGATCTGTTGGAGAAGATAGAGCTGTTTAACAAGATCGTGGCCGGTATCACAGAGGTGGTTGCCGTTCCGTATCTTGGTCTGCTCACTTTCTGAATGCTACATAGATTCATCCGATCGCATCGCTGGCTTGGTCCGTCATATCAGCTGCGAACAAGGTTTTTGTCTTTCTCAATATCCGAGTCGACGCTGATCGATGAAAACTTCGCGTCTAGGTGCTCCTGAAGCAGAAAGATCGGGACGAACGGATCATTCGTTTGGCTGGCACGATGAGCGATGTCTTCGCGTTCGTCCACGACGTTGAACCCTTGAAAACGGTCAAGACGCACATGAAGACCATCACGCTTTTGGTTCGGCAGGTGGCAGAGTGTGGATACTTCATTGCCGGCTATACGAAGCGCAAGAATTTTTGTCAGTCGTTGTCGTTAGTTCCACGCTTGTCTGGTCTGATTTTCCTGCGCAGGGATCCGAACAGCAAAATATACGCTCTCCGACATCGACTCGAAGATCAACGATTACGAGAAAAACTTTCAAGAACTCAAAGCAGGATTCGTGGAAGGGGTTACCGTACAAACTGGCGTCATGATGGTTCGCATGATGAATGTGATAGAACCTGCCAGTAGGTCGATCAAGTCTACGCTGCGATCAAATGTTCACGCGCGTGGAACACAGTTGAGTCCATCGTCCTCGACGACATGCCATATGAGTTCGGCGCTCGGTATGCGCAGGAGAAGAGATGCCTTCCAGGAACACGCGAGGCCCTCCTTCATGAGATTTGTGAAGTTCTCAACAATGCGGACGACGAAGCTCCACGAGTATGCCTTCTGACTGGGGTTGCTGGATCGGGCAAGTCTGCGGTTGCTCACTCGGTCGCTGCACTGTACGACGGGCAGAAGCGGTTAGGGTCTTCGTATTGCTTCTCGACCACCGACGTTGCAACACGGAACCCCAAAAATCTCTTCAGCACTATCGCACGCGACTCATGTGATCATGACGCCCAGTACAAATCCGCCCTTTGGGCAGTCGTCAAAGAAGAACGAGCACTTCGGACATCGACATCGCCGTTTGAGCAAGTCCAGCGGTTGATCATCGAACCTAGCAAGAATCTTGACGCCATCGGGCCATTGATCATCGTCATCGACGCACTCGACGAAAGCAGTGATCCAGCTGGTCGAGAGCAACTTCTGCAAGTCATATCTGAACAAGTTGCAAAGAACTCTTTTCCATCCCACATACGCTTCCTTATCACTGCTCGTCCAGAGAGCGACATACTCCGTGCACTTCCATCCGGCGCCCACTTGGTCCACAAACAAATGAGCAATGTCACCGAGGATGTGGTTGATGGTGATATCGAAAAGTTCATTCGCCATGCTCTGCGTCAGTATACTGAGGAGCTCGAGATATATTGGCCTAACCAAGAGTGGTGTCGACTGCTTGTTCTTCATTCCCAACACCTTTTCCAATGGGCGTCGACTACATGCAAGTTCATCAAGGGTTTTGGGACCACCGGACTTAGTCCATATGAGCGGCTGGAGATACTTTTGCACAAGGAAGACAGCACTACCGTCCACCCTCTAGACAAGCTATACGGAACTATATTAGGTCAACTATTTATGATGGACCAGGCTCGTCAATCGTTTCGAAATGTCATGGCTGTCGTTCTTGCTTTGAAGGAGCCACTCTCCCTTAGATCTCTTTTGGCGCTTTTCCCCACCAGCAGAGACATGAAGGTCCGACTCAGAGATATCATTGAACCTATGGCGTCATTACTTGATGGTGTGCTAGACAAAGAAAAGCCCATCCGACCCCTCCATACCTCATTTCGTGACTTTTTACTTGACGAAACTCGGAGTTCTGTCTTCTATGTCAACATCCAGTCCCATCACTCTCTTTGTCTTGGTCAAGCATTGCTTACATGCATGCGAAATAATCTCAGGTTCAACATCTGTGACCTCAAGGACTCTCGAGACTTTAATTCTGCAGTTCCGGACTTCCAGATTCGAGTGAGCAAAGCCCTTCCCCCTCATCTGGTCTACTCTTGCCAATACTGGATGGACCACTTCCAACCTGTTGATCCTGCTTTGGAACTGTTGAATGAGGTTATCCTGTTCTTCAAGGACTTCATTGCATACTGGCTTGAAGCTATTAGCCTGCTTTCACATTCCTCTCCCTATCTCATGATCCAATCTGCTCTGAGGACCTGCAATATTCTTCAGGACTGGGCTAAGGTAAGGCTATTAATTATGACATGGCATGATTACTAAACAACACATATAGGGTCATGAAGCTGGTGCTCTGGGCTTAGAAGCATTTCAATTTATACAAGTGTTTGGGGCTGTTTTACAAAAGTCCACCCCTCATCTCTATCTATCAGCCATGCCACAGACTCCCACTAGCTCTCCACTCTGTCATCTCTGGCTGTGTCATTTGAAAAAGCATGCCTCAGCAAGCTCAGGACATCCAGCCAGTTGGCCAGCAGATCGTCATACCATGCATGGACACACTGATTATGTCACCTCTGTTGCCTATTCACCTGATGGCACTCATATTGTCTCTGGCTCTCATGACAAGACCATCAGAGTTTGGAGTGCAACCACCAGTCAGTGTGTGGCAGGTCCATTTGAGGGGCACACTCATTATGTCACCTCTGTTGCCTATTCACCTGATGGCACTCATATTGTCTCTGGCTCTGTGGATGAGACCATCAGAGTTTGGAATATAACCACCAGTCAGTGTGTGGCAGGTCCATTTGAGGGGCACACCCATTATGTCACCTCTGTTGTCTATTCTCCTGATGCTACTCATATTGTCTCTGGCTCAAGAGATAGGACCATCAGAGTTTGGAATGTAACCACCGGTCAGTGTGTAGCAGGTCCATTCCAGGGGCACACTTCTTGGGTCACCAGTGTAGCCTATTCACCTGATGGCACTCATATTGTCTCTGGCTCTCATGATCATTGCATCAAAGTGTGGCATGTGCAGAAGTTTGACTCTTATGTTGCTTTAAATGTACAAGATGACTGGATTATATCTGCTCATGGCTCTTGCTTTGGATGGACATGTCCCTGGAATAGAAACACCTTTTACCTTCCAGTCCATTCCTTCATCATTGGTTCCAACCATCATTATTCTATTGATACTGACAGTTCATTGTTTGGAGAGTCTTGGATATCTTGTTGGCAATGATTGCTCGATTTGTTTTTATCACTGTAACACTTCTGTGTGTCCATATGCCTGCAATATTATCTGAGTTGTGTACTGTATCATCTTATCACACTTATCAATGGCACCGCTGCTGCCTGCATCATGAAACTACAACATGTATATTGTTGTGGTACATGGTCCAAATTAATATTGTATTCTGTTCTCTTACAGGCCTTACGATTTTAGTGTCCATGACTTGGGTGTTAGAGGAGGGGGTGATGGTCACAAGTGATAGAGCGCCGGACACCCTGGGGTTAGTGTGCGTGATCGGCGCTGGTGTTTTTCAAGCAGACGCTGGTGCAGCGGGCGAGGGCGAGGGCGAGGACGAGGGAGAGACGAGGCAATTCAATGTATTCAACACGAGTCACCACACGGTGCTGATGTTCACTTCGGACTCATCGGCGACGGCGTTGCGGAGGTACACTTCAGCTGCTCCAGGTGACAGTGGGGATGGAGCGGTTCGAATGCTGGTCATTCTTCCGCAGGGGAATGACATGATGGCTAGTGTTGCCTTGGTGCCATGGTGACAGACGACATTACTTCCTTCAATTCTGTGTAGCCACAGTCGTTGTGGATAGTGCAAGACATGCTTACCGTGCGTACTTGGCGACGGAGGGGGAATGAGGGGGGTGGTCAGGCCGGTCCGACGGTGGTGTCGGTACGATCGTGCATGGTGCCGAGGGGGAGAAGTGTTACATTTCCGTCATCTTCAATGTGTAGCAACTGATGAGTACAGTCCCCGACACTATACATCACGATGAGAACCAATGATCTGACGCGGCTACTGCATGTCAACCGTATGAATGATCTCCATCAACTCCTCCGATGGTGTCTTTGCCCGAACCTGCACCGTGACCTGATGAAACTGTCTGTCGCAACGCGTCTGTACTGCTCTCGCTTCTGCAAAGCAAGCAGCAGCCCACCGAACGGTTGCCTGAGCCGAACGACGAGCCGGAGTGCGCACGCCCCTAGATCAAACTGAGGAACGCCACTCACGAAATTCTGGTTGACAAAGGGAAAGATCCACGGATTCGGACGAGAACTGAATCGTGCATTCCTAACAAGTCATCCTTGGTCTCGATGCACAACTCTCCAAGAATCCTCGATGTCGCACGATAAACGGGACGGGTGAGATCAGCACCATGTTCCGAGCAGCGGGCGAGGTTGGTGAGGAAGTTTGAGTTGAACAGAAACGACAGTGATGGTAGACCATAGAGTTGTTCATAAGCAATTGCGGGAAGTGATTGCGATGTTGCAATCATCCTATCCATCTCGTTGGTCTCAATCGGTTGCGGAATGTGAGCGAGTTTGATTTTGTCGTAAACAGTGAGATAAGAGGGAAGGTAACTATGGATACTGCCCGTCCCGGCCCAGGCGAGAATCCCGACATTGTCTGAACGCATGAGGATGTGTTCTAACAGCTGACCGACGGTTTGCTTATCTTCGTCATATATAACAGGGAGGGACGAGTACGCGATGACCTCTTCCCGCGTTGTCTGAGGTTTCGAAGCTAGGTACAGCTTCTCCCGTGCGCGGTCTAGCCCCGGTTCAATCGTGGCAAACTTAGTTGCCCACTTCATCGGCGATAGGCGATTCCTTGTGATTGAGCAGGTTCAGGTCGAGATACGGTTCCCAGTCCTCCGTATAAAATCGAACAACCTTTGGAGCGACGTACCCATGGTACGTCCACCCACGAGTATTACATATGCTTTCCCACAGATCGCCTTCTTGTTGCGACTCTGAGAGCACACCGAGGAGATGAACGATCGTGAGTGTCGCACGACAGTACCACCGAAGAATGGCCAACACAGATTTTTGTTGAGTGTGGTTGTCGGCCTGGTTTACACAATAAGTATCGCCGGAGACGGCGAGATTGGACCAGATTACAGAACTTGACAAGTTTCTCGATCGTGGGGGATTCGGGTAGTCCATAGATTGAGATGACCTCGACCATCTAGAATGTCGACTCGGCAGGCTGCCACAAGTGCGAGAACATTACATACTGATAGAATTTCTCCACCTCTTCCTTGATGTGTGCATGGTCGAACCAATTACGATCAATTATTTCTGACCGGAGCTCATCGAAAATCGGGAGTTCTTTAAACCTTGTTTATCATAAAGACGACCCTGATTGATTACTTTTTGAATCCGTCGAGATATCGACTCCGAAACTCTGACATCTAAACATCATCAATTTGTACTCTCGCGCGAAATAGATTCAACGGGCTCACCGCGAACTTGTGGGTCGGTCGATTCCTTCATCTTCAACAGCATCATCTCGAATGCACTGAATGCATCCTTGAAGCGAGCGGCCCATGTCATAATACAGCATGTATCCTGTGTGGTTCGATGGGTCATGTTCAATATCCAGATTATACCATCACCGTGGTCAACTACTACGCGCCATGCGAAAGCGAATTCATACCTTGGTAACACTACGAGATCCTCCTCCAATAAACCTACTCGAGCCTGGCAACATTTTGGCAAAGATACCATTGATGTTCGACGGCTGTGAGAGTGGTACCCAATGGCCGACTCATAGTCCTTGAGGTCCATTGTTTCGTTGCCCCGTTTTGCTAATCATTTTCGACACGACAGAGTTGAAAATCTGGTCCAAAGAGGTTCACAGATTGCTCCCTCTATCGCCAATGTGATTGCTCACCGAGTTCTCACTGTGCTTGCTCATCGAAAGCGCTCAACTCCTTCGATAGCTCATCCTTCATCTTTTGGAAGCATTCGATCGCCCTGCAACACGATTGTTGTCTTCGAGGATATCGCAGACGTCCGATAAACGTAGAAGAAGCTTGAGCTGAACGGAATGAGAATTGTCGTGCCATTCTAAACGCATAAACCCCACCTTGAGTGCAACACCTGATGCATCAATTACCGAGCAATGAGCCAGAATTATCCACGCCCACCCCGTGATCATAATTTTCGGAGGGGAGCGAGCGAGTGATAGATACAGTAGAGTAGGCGGAAAGTGCTTGTTTGTGTTCCTCGGCAGCCGACCCCTCGTCTCCGATGGCCAGAAGCAATCCGTAAATTCTGACAACTGAGACTGAACATACTATACTACGAAACGACGCAGAAACTAACCTTCAAGCCATTCCATGATCAAATCATTGTGCTTGAAATCCTCACGGTGTTCATGATCTCGAGAAGCCGCTGTGCAGCATCATATATGCGACTGCGGGCATGCATTGATTCACATTGATGACACTTCTCATGTACGCGCTGAGCGCATTGGGACGCAGCAAGCTGTTCAGTGATTCCTTGAACAATTTGCTTTAGATCAGCTATTTTAAACAAAGCGGGTCAGAGAGACGCGAGGTGGGATGATGATAAACGCACCCGAGGTTGTTACCAGAGCATCAAGGTCTGCTCGTAGACCCCCAATAGTCTTGTTCAATTGATCATCTGCGCGTTGAGAAACGACTGTCAACGAGGTGTGAATAAAAGTGGAGAGAACACACTTGGACTTTCGTTCTGTGCGCGAAAGGATTGAATGGTTTCTTCAAGGCTTGCTATGCTTGTGTCTGACGGAAATGGGAGTTAGCACGCAATAACCATTTAACTGATACTTACGCATACCGTGATGCGCATTCTGGCACACATAGAGACTCAACCGTATCATTGAGATCGACATTTTCAGTCCTCAAACGCTGCAGTTCTTCAAAGGGAATACGTTGGAGTCAGAAACGTAGTCAGTGATGATAATGTGATCTCACCCGAGTTGCAAAAGTAGATACACTCACATAGTCACGGTAGGACGTCGGAAAGATGTTGAAGGATGATTTTCTTGTCCTTATAGACCGCGATGTTGTAGTTTGGCGAGATGCCCAGTATAGGGATCGTGACGGCAAGGTGTTGGTGAGAAGTTGTGGCGTTCTAACAGCTGCAATGAGGGTGTCTTCCCGGCGAACACTGAACAAGTCGGCGATGAGCAAGTTGCTTATATAAGTTGCTAGATATCACGGTGCATCATGTTCAAGTTACACTTATAATGCACCCCGCACAGTTGTTGAAGGAACAGCGCATACTAATACTACGCAAGGATATCTTCCTGACTGGCTGGGAAGTATAATGAGACCGGTTCCAGACTAAAATTGATCACAGTCAAGAGTAAGCAACCTTCACGTTCTCCTTCCCACTCACTGCTCGTTAACCTAATGAAACTAGTCACATTACTAATTAGCATTGCGGCGGTCTACTTGGATAAGCATTTCGCACACCGCCTTATCCTAATGGAACCTAATGTACGTACCTTCTCGGCTCGCCACCCTGACCATGACCATTGAATACCAGACTAATCTGATAAGGTCATCCATCAAAGCCGTGCTCGAGCTTGCCGTCGTGCGCAGCACGTCCACGTCCACCCCCGGCAGAAGACTATACATAATTGTATTTAAGTCACGAGTCAACGTTTCAACTCTCGATTTCAACCTCATCAATCTTTGCACTACATCACTTATCATCTAACATCATGGCACCCTCAGCTGCGCCTGTGCTCGTGGTAAAGTCCTTTGACTCTGAATGCCGTCGACGGCGCTAAGGGGATCTCGCATGATAGGTTGGTGGTGGCCCAAGTGGGCTCGTCGCGGCACTCGTGTTGTTGCAGAATGGCGTTCCTGTCCGAATCATCGACAAGGCACCTAGCTACCCCATCGGTCAGCGCGCGACCGGACTTTGGGTGCATCCTGATAAATAAAAAATATATTCATACCGACACACTGATTTTGATCCGTGCCTGCCTTTCGGCGCGCTCATCATCATCATCATCTCTCGATCGTTGATAGCCCCGCACATTTGAAGCATTCCACTTTCTCCACGTTCCAGAAATTCACCAGAGAGCTTCGCCTGTGTTGCCTATGCGGGAATACAAACCCGGCACGCTCGAGGTCACCAACACTTATAGGATGATAGAACACAACGACCCGACACCCCCGATCCCTTATGTGAGCTGACATTTTCCACTTTTCCTGTGAGCTCGATTTCTGAAATGAACAAAAGAGCAACGCAATGCTTCTTGGTCAGCCTGTGGTAGAAAGCATCTTGCGTTCTCACCTCGAAAAACATGGTTGTTCCGTTGAGTTGGGAACGGAACTCGTATCGTTCGAAGACGACGGTGAGCGCGTACTCGCAAAACTGGTCAAGAGGAAAGACGGTGAAGATATCGCCGAGACGTTCGAGGCCTCGTATCTCATCGGCGCGGACGGTGCTAAAGGTGTGTGGCTCCGCTTCGAACCAACCCTCTGAAATGATCGATCGCCTTGCTTTTTTTTTTTCAGGAGTCACCCGGAAACAACTGGGGCTGACGTTTCTCGGCGAAACCAAGGAGAACATGGGTGCCGTCGTCGGAGATGTTCGTGTAGAGGTTGAAGGCATCGATCGCAAGGTAAGCGCTACTTTCTCGCGTCCACGCCACCTTTCAAATTTATTTCGCGGGACGCTTACATTCATCATTTACACCCACTTCAGCATTGGCACTCTTTCGGAGACCGATCTACCGATATGTGTGTTCCTCTGTTTCCTTTTCTTACCTGATATCTCATGCGTCCGCAGACTCAACTTTCGCCCCACAGACGACATTGCCCACGATGGCTTCCAAATCATGCTGATATCCAAGGACTACGACCCAAAACAGTTGATCGCGGACCAGAAGCTCATGTTTGAACACATGTCGAAACTGATCGGGCGCGAGATCAAGGTTCGCAAAGTTATCTTTTTCTCAGAGTTCCGGTAAGCCTTTTCCCTTTCCCTCTTCCCCAACGGTTCGTTCACGCTTCTATGTATGTGCATGACACAGGCCCAATATCAGGATGGCGAATCAGTTCGGTGTCAGGCGGGTCTTTGTCGCCGGAGGTAAGCCTTACTGCGACTCACTCTGTCTGTCTCACACTGACCGTGTATATGATGAACGTGTGTTATGACTTGCGCACACAGACGCGGCCCAGTACGTGTACGAGATCTTCTTGTGTGCTTCGTTTAACCCGCTTTCTCAGTGTCCACAGTCCAACAGGAGGACAGGGTCTAAACACTTCTGTCCAAGATGCTGTACGTCCTCCCCAACACTAATGTATCTGATCTACGTATGTTGAAACATCCCTCGTTTGTCCTCTCCCCGACAGGTTAACCTCTCCTGGAAACTTTCCCTGGTGTACAAAGGCCTCTCGCCCGCTACGCTGCTAGACTCGTACACCGCCGAACGGCTGCCAGTCGTTGCGGAGATGCTGAACCTAACGACACAGATCCTTGAGCAGGTGACCAAGGGGCCGACGACGCAGAGCTGGAGGCGGCGCGACCAGCGTCTAAACATGCTTGGGGTGAATTGTCGGGCGAGTCCGGTTGTGCTGGATGAGTATACGGTGCGCGCGGAGGGGGAGGAGCCGGTGAGCGCGTATGGGGTGTTGGAGGAGGGGGTGTTGGTCGCGGGGGATAGAGCACCGGACGCCCCGGGGTTGGTGCGCGTGGTCGACGTCCAAGCCGACGCTAGCATAGTGGGTCAAGGCGAGGATAAGAGGAAGACGAGGCTGTTCGACGTATTCGGCACGAGCTACCACACGGTGTTGATGTTCACTGTGGACGCGTCGATGACAAGGGACGTGTTGGCGGCGCTGCGGAGGTACACTCCAGTTTCTGCCGGTGCCGATGCAGTGGTTCGACCGCTGGTCGTTCTTCCCCGGGGGAGCGAAGCTACCGGTATTGTCTTGGGGCAACAGGCGGGAGAGGGCATTGCCGCAGTCGTTGTGGACAATGAGGGACACGCTTACCGTGCGTACTTGGCGGAGGAAGGGGGAATGAGGGTGGTGGTGGTCAGGCCAGACGGTGTCGTTGGTGCGATCGTGCACGGCACCGAAGGGGTGAAGCGTTATTTTTCCAACATATTTGTGTAGGTAGTATGGTCACGTGAACAGGCGCACTTGCAGCTTGCTCTCAGCTTCAATGTCGGCGTATGGCACCACGCGCAACCACCACGGTGGCTCCTCAGCCTTCTCGAGTACAACGTCCGCATCGATCACGCTCTTCCGGCGCCTATCTTGGGAGGGCACCGTCCCGCTCGAGATCCGCGTCGACCCAAAGGAGCTCCCCGCGAATTCCGATCGCGGGCTCGAGTGCTACTACGTCCAGGCGCCGCGCGTCAGCTACCTGCCGCTACTCATGCCAGAAATCCGGAGATTTCTGATGGACATCGTGTTCGACGAGGCGGCGGGGAAGATGCTTAAAGAGGAGGACTGGTGGTTCGAGAGCGAGGAGGGGACGTTGCTCAAGTGGTGCGTGGTCTGCATCTCCTTTTACTATATTGTCTACATTGGATGCTACTCTTCCCTCTGACACCCACGCGCATTTTGCGGTTTGCGTTTTTGCAGGCACTGGCCGATCGGTCTGATCTACGACAACCACACGATATCCGCCTCGATACGGCCAAACGCGCCCCCGATGACGAGCTCGGGCTCCAATCTGCCCGCGACGCCGCTGAAGCTGATCCTCCACCTCGCGTCGCCCCCGACTGAGAAGCTGTTGCTGCCCCCCACGGCCGAGTCGTGCAAGCAGGCGTTCATGGGGCAACTCAAGGAGGCGGATTTCATCCGGTGGGGAAACACGAAACGCATGACTGGACTCCGAAAGGCCGAACAAGACGGGATATGGGAGGGGATCAAGGAACGTGAGTCGTGCCTTTTTTTCTTCTCATTTGTTCTGTTCTGTTCTGTTCTATCCTGTCTATCCCCAAAACGCGAATTTACTTTACATGACTGGCTGAAACTCAACTGAACTGACTATCTGATTCGAATCCGATCTGATTTGCGGCGTTGTTCCGCGGTTGGTGACGACTTCTTTCGTATTCTAGACAACTTTGACGACTATTGGCGCGTCGCATCCAAGATCGTACCCACGACAGCACCCACGAGACCGAGTTCTCCACCGCCTCCGTCCAGTGGCGGATCGCTGCACGCGCGGCCGGCGACGACCGATCAACAGAGTGCGCCCGATCGCGATGGGGCGTACAACGTTCGAAGCGTGCCTGTCAGACTGTACCTTCCCGACGGACCGGTCATACAAGACCTCGTACCGCCATTATTAGACGACGGTGAGTTTGGCGCCGTTTTGTTTTTCCTTTCTCCTATTTTTTTTTCCCCATTATGGTCGTCGTCGCACGCTCCGTCTCTGTCTCTGTCTCGGTCTTGGTTCCCTCACCCTCGTGCTTGTTTCTGATGACGATGAAAATAACACCAATACTTAGGAACATCGCACACGCTGTCGCACTACTTGTCGACGCACCTTCCGCTCTTGTTTCCGCCTCAGCAGGCACTGACTGGGCCCGAGCTTGCGTACGCGTTGATACAGGGAATCGTCGCACCATCGGAGACGGAGATGGGTTGGCTGGGTGCCTGTCTGGCTGGCGCGGACGGTTGGGTGAACATTTGTGTAGGGATTTCGCGGTAGGGTGGGGAAGAGACCTGGGGGTTGGGAAGCAAGCGTTCTATTGTCTATCCATCGATGAATCATCTGTCTTTGTCTATCTGTTCGCTCGACTGTTGTCCCGCGCTCGACGAGTGCGGCATTCAATACCCGTCGTCTCTGTGGCGTTTGGCGTCATGATTACCTTACCCCATTGTGTTATTGCGTTTTAGCCTTCGGTACATGGTCCGTCGCGGACCTCGTTCTCTTTGTTCCTCCTTTGGTTCCGTCCCTCCGTCGTGCACTTTAGTAAATAGGTACTAGGTACCTTTCCTTTCCTTTTGGTTTTAGAATTGAATTTGTTGTAATGGATGAACGTGAGCGGAGATGCTGCGGAGATGCTTCAACTTCCGATTTCCAGTACTTCTTCCTGCCTGTCACGGTCTTCATCTTACATTCCTCTTCTCCTCTCCGACTTCTTTGCTTCTTGATCCTCGGGATCGTCTAGCAGAGCCCCGAAGTTATCATCGTCGTCATTACCAGACAATTGTCGTAACAAAAAAAAAAGTTGCCTATCTGCCTTCGTCCGAGTCTCGCCGGGCCCTTCTGAATCCGCACACCAACTTGAACGCAAATTTTTGACCGGATAACCAAGAACTTTAAATCCCTGCAATGCGATCACGGTGTCTTGGCACATGTATCTCTAACACGCGTACCATGTACGTGCGTGTGCAGGACACACGCGGGTACACTACAGCCTTTCCAGAAGGGGCCAGGGCAAGATCCCGAGTACGTGATTCGTATATGCGTAACGACCTTCATTATCATACTACGGTCCGACCGTGTGCGGGTGCTGTTTGTGCATCCAGTGCTAGTGAGATGATATGATTTTGTTGAGGCGACGAGGGCGGTGATTGTAGCATTTCATTTCAATCGATATGATGCCGATTGTATGCAGAAGTTGGGCGTCCGGGCAACCTGGTGTCAGCTCGAGCGCAGACACAGGCAGCCGAGGAGGTTGCCAGCTGAGTCGCCGAGGTATGTATTTCCGTGGCCCCGGTGGTGGTGGTGATTACGCACGCACTGAATGGCAGGCACCGGGGCTGTACCGGGGTTTGCTCATTTACCGACGAACTGCTCAGCAAAACAACTTAGGTGAAACTTACAGTTCGAGACGATGGTCGGTCCATCGAAGTTCCTTATGATCAAGTGGCAGCCAGTAAGAACCGTCAAGCTATCCATGGTTTGTGCATCATCATGAGGCCCCTCCCGCACGGCGGTTCAAAACGAGGGAAAGGAAAGGGAAGCACGCGTATTCAAGTTGTGTTATCTGATTATGTGCCGAGCTTTCTCATCTACTGAGTCGGTCACCCCGGTCACTGAACGGAACGCGGAAACCTCCACGAATTTAAATGATTGATTTGATTGATGAATCGTTATCCCCCTGTGTGTGGGAAGGGATTTGACATTACAGCACGCAGAGTCGCACTGCATCGACATCATCAACTATCATAACAACAACTATACACCCACGAAAGAAAGACATCCATACATTCGACTCATCTCGAGCACAAAACGCCGCACTACCCTCCCGCGTAAACTGTACACTCCTCGTCATCTCGTCGAACACATATTTTCAGTGCCTGTTAGTGCCTTGCCTTTTCGTTTTTTTTTTTTCACATGATGTCAGTGGTCATATGAATCTGCGGTTCCGTCGGCGCGGGCGCCGTGAGCCCGGTGCAGGTGTTAGATTTGGCAGAGTTGGCTCGATTGTTTGTTCCTTGACCTTGACCAAGCTAGGGACGAGACCCCCGCTCCCGAGACCCTCACCTCCCAAAAATCTGGCCGCGTGAATATAGATGTGACGGACCGTCAGCCGGCTTATGGAATGCAAACGCCGTGCCACGCCAGGGGCCGGTTTCACCGTGACCGCACGAACACATAATAATCAGCTGACAGCCTGCCGCGCCGACGACCGATAAGTTCGACCTCACCCCCCTTCCCCGTCGGACAGCAGCACGTGGTTTTGGTTGGGGTCGAGACCATGAAGGCGCTGGTTTGAAGGTCGCGGATTATTTGATCTCGATAACATGACACCTCAGATCTGTCCATACACTACACATTGGCAGCTTCCGTGGTATTCGGGATCCAACTTCCGAGGACCTTTGGCATCTCTCTCTCTCTCTCTCTCTCTCTCTTGTTTTCTTGGTTTGGGTTGGTTTCTTGGAAGACCCTGTTTCGACGACACAGGACTAGAGGCACGTGTTGATGTCATCCGTGAGATCGATTTCGACTTTCAGAACGCGACGAATTCGGGGAGGTGACGACTTAGTACAGTAGTATCCCACACGGATGGACGTGTGGTACTCCCCCATCCCCATCCTCGCAGTCTCCTCATCCCGTGAAACTTTGACAGACGGATGATCACAAAGCCTCTCCTTCCGATTCTCCCGGAAATGAGCATGCCATTGGCTGATAACCGCCCGCTGATGAGTCATAGCAACCAGCCTTCAAACTTCGTTAGGCGACGAGGACGAGGATCGCTGGAATATCATTTACATATTGTAACCAATCCGACGTTATGTCCGATCTTCTCCTTTCGTCTACATAGGGAAAAAAAGGGTCGAACAATAGTATTACGGTGAAGATGGAAAGAACCGAACACTGGGTAGGTCGAGGCCACGAGAAACATGACGCTCGTGGTAAGCACCCTGTCCGGGAAACGGAAACGGTTTCTTTTGGAGGGAACGGATGCAGGGTTGATCGATCACCCTGATCAGATAAATGTTCGACCGGGGTTGAGACCTAGAAAGTGATATCAGAAAGTCGAACGAGAATTCACGCAGATGGCTTACTTGCATGTGAAGATATTATGATCATGATCAAAACGCTCCCGTGGGGCACCCTATTCAATTGTACGAAGCATCATCAGATGACCATTGCGACCATCGTGGAATATAACAATAAACGCGCGCGTCGATAAGTGTGTGACTGCGAGACATCAAGATCACACAGCGGTGGAGACGAAAAAATAGCAACAAGGATCTGGTTCGTTGTCGCAGATAGCTCTATAGAATTTGATATCTCCGTCGCTCGCTTAAGACCCAGATCGCTACGTACCTGCTCAGGCTGCACATGGCCCCGTGATCAGAGTCATCAGACAACGACCAATGTGGAAAAAAAAGAACGAGCATGCACGGCCAAGTAAAAGCAGCGGCTCCCGAGAAGTCCTCGGTGAGAGCACAGTGGAGATAAACTGTTAATGCGACGATGATGGCCAGTTGCCAAAAGGAGATTTCGTTTCAATGTTCGTTGGTCATCGGTCGACCTGGTAGAGATGCTCATCATCAGTCAGCGCTTGTGCAGTCAGTTGGTTGATACAATACCTGCCACCCGTATCGTTAAGATGTCAATGTATTCTCGAGGAGGAATGTCACAGCACGAATGTGGCGCAAAGATCTGGGTCAAATTGGAAGACCGAGTTCCTAAGGTAGTACCCTGGATGATGGCAACCTGCAAAATAATACATCACTCTAACACGAGTCAGAGCCAGAGAAATTGAAATATGAAACACACGCGTACTAGTTACGATTTGGCGGAAGCTCTTTCTTGGGCTCCCCAGGGAGACCAAGTTTGATTATATTTGATAGTTTGGCATGTGCGTTGCCTTCGGACGGCACAAACCAAACCAATTTGCTGTTTAACAGTCACTAATGAAGAGAAGTAGAAGACCTAACACGTATTTCTACCGTAAGGTCGAGTTTATTTCGTTGATTGGGACGCTTGAGTCTTGGTAATATGGGCGCCTCCGTTGAGTCCACATGGCGCTATGAGCTTCTGCTGCAGTAGCACACCAACGTGTAAACTTAGCAGATAGTGTGTGGATGATACGATAAAATTTTAGTCGCCGTCAAAGTTTTAGCATCCCATCCATAGTATGGAAGAGAAGAAGCAATGCGGCGGTGGCCCATCCCTCGGACGTGCTAGCACATTGCAATCATTGAACCCTGAAGGCCTGACGGGTTAACTTACCCTGAGCTCGGCCGAGGCCCTTGACTCCGGAAGTCGGGGACCCATTTCGTCGCGAAAACGACTTGCCTTGTACCGCATCGACGCTCTAACTCCAATTATGATCTATCGAATGTCGTTAGTGACAACGAGACAGGTGGAAGCAGCGTTATGTAGTACGTACACACAACCACTGGCAACACATGATCAACTCAAGTTCAAGGAAAGGCTCACTACCCTTTTGGGCGGATTCCGGAATAACGTTATCAAATTAACTTGTTTTACACCGCATGCAGTGGCCGTAACAAGTTTGGAGCCTATCACCTCAAAGACCCTGAACTTTCTTCAGCGGAGAGTCTTCTAAAAGTTTCCCACTGCTAGCTTCTTGACAAAGAATCACAATTTGGTGTCACAGGGACGATCCCACGATTGGACCAGCATGACTTGGTGACGTGGCAAGCCAAACGGTTCGGCATCGCCGGTCCTTTTTTCCGAGTCGAACAACCTCCAGGCATGATACAAATACGAAACGACAAGACGACATCGGGTCAGGAAACAACGCCTTACAGTAATGTTCTCGTACGAACCCACTCCACAATTTCCCAAAGAAACCTCCGGTCCGTAGTTCCATATGTTTTTTTCTCTTTTCTCTTTCTCTTGCATTGGTTCGGAATGCCGGTCCTGCTATCCTGATTATTTATCCGACAGGATATATGCACGCGCGAACCCCACAGTCAAGACGGGTCGTGTAGGAGTAGCCTGCGCTATTCGTAAATCTTGTTGTCTGACTGCCCACGATCATGGCAAGGGATAGGTGCGAATTTCGCGCGATTTTGACGTCAAAGGCTGACTCCCATTTGGAAAACCGGTCGCCGTTTCTCGGAGAGGGAAGCTCAATTATCATCACCACGACAACGACGACTGTTGCAATTTCTGAATCCTGGCGCTCGCCGTTGATTCATCTCCCCATCGCCTGGCGTATCTTGGGCACCTGTACTGCTCTCGGACGTCCTGAACAGCCTCATGGCAGTTCGAAGTTGTCGTGTTATCAGATAACACATGTGAACGTTTGGACCCTCCCCACCCATTCCCTTCTCCTAAAACATAACTCTGATCGACATATCATAGTCTCTTCTGCAAACCACAGTCCGGCTAAGCAATCTGGTCCACCGCCGAGGGTTTGGTACAGAACTAATTACTCATTCTCATAACTAATAAGTATCTGGCAGTGTGACAGAATAAAAAGCGAATATCGGCCCCCGTGTTCCCTCCCTTACCACGGGAATAAATAATTGTGATCAAGATTGCGGCGGCCAAAAAAAAAATCGTTGGTCGGGGTATTTTTCTGCCCCTATTGTTTGCTCGATGGAGATACAACTGTATAGCAGGTGTCTGTCGTTTCGGACACGCCCTGGGGATCACTCGGAGTATCCACACTGTGCAGCCTGATCGTACGACATGTTGGAGTCGTTGACACCATCATCCTGCGACAATGGATTCTGGGTGTTCATCAATGAATCACGCACGGCCGACCGGCCGACCGCATACGCATGCACGGATGATTTTGGGGGTGAATCCACGGTCTGGGAAAAGGTTGTCAGTGGAACGATGATCACGAAAGTTAATGATCCCCCGCGAAGTGTGGACTTGGGCGTTACCGCCGCGCCGGTGCCAACTTCACAACGCAACGCCCAGTCGCTATCACCTTAATTTTTATCCCAAGGGATAACCGTGGGTCGAGAGAAAGTACAAGTATTACATGGTCTTTATGGGCTTTCCGGCCATCGGCGATGCGCTACATATACACTTGCTAGATCATGAATTAAAACGACAATCTCTGTGATTAAACATTTGTCTTGTTCGCGTGTAACTTTTCTCTTCTTTTTTCCCAATCGGCGAAATCGTGCAAGGCACGGGCGCAAAGCAAGTGAAACGAAGTATAGCTTGGTAGAACCTGTGGCCATGGAGCCCGTCGGACGGAAGTAGGTTGATGATCGTTATCGCGAGTTCATCATCGTCGTTGATCAGAGGCCGAGCCGCTCAACTCCCGCCTTCACTGCCTTCTTGCCTCTCCCCCTCTCCGCCCTTCTTCACCTGCTCGGCTAGTCAGTTCCCGGCTGACCGGCCGTTGGCAGCCTGTGCTCAGCAGGTTGCCATATCGATCGGAGACTGGCAGTATTGCGCCTTAGTTCGCCTTCCGGCATTCCCCGCCCACACGCATTTGTTTTAGTTAGCAACGGGCTCTAGTAAGATTAGGTCATACAATCTTGGTAATCACACCTTACCTTGAGCAGAGTATAATAATATTAGTGTCTCCGAGGCTTCTCTTACATGTTTTTCTTCTGGTTTTGCCGAGGACAACACTTGAAACTCCTGCGCCGCACAGCCAAACCACTTTACTTATATATGTAATGATGAAATGACAGTCGGCCGAACGCTAGTACGTACGGCTCTCAACACTGCCAGTACTCGCACCTCGGTCCTCCGAGTCGAGGCATGAGTCTTGTTCCGAGTGACTCCTGCCAGGAGCGGGTTCAAATCTTACTTCTGATCTCTGATCTCTGACTTGTGACGCGTTTTGGCTCGTAGATGTGGCAGTGATCGGCGGACAGAGTCCTCCGCGACTGCATGCCAATGCCGACGGGACGGACGCATCCTAATAAAATAAAAGCAAAATAAGCTGATAAATAGATGTAAATAAAAAACGAAATAACCGTGCCAGTGCCTTTCTCGAGGAGCTAAACCTCCAGGTCTTGGCTCACCGACTTGCTTCCCCTGCGTGTTTTCCCCGATCCAAGTGAGACCCCCGGTTCAACAATAATTACTATTAATATTCTCCTTAAATTACATATATAATCCTCTGAGTGAGTGACAAATGGTCCATACTCGACGGAATGAAATGAAAAAAAAAACACAATGAAACGGCGAGGAGGGAGGAGCAGGGATGTGTAGAGGAAGGAACGTTCTAGTTAATATATAATCATGTGTTCCATATGTCCCTTTGCACAGCAAATATATAACATAGCACAGCATTATCCACAACTTTGTACCCCGACCTACCATCCCCTGAATCGATGCTCATCGTAGGACATGGTCTTGGGAAATGATGGCCTAGACTCGATCGCTCGCGCTGGTGCACGATGTAGTTCAGGATGGATGGATGGACGGATGTTCGAAAGTTGACTGGTCGCGATCCTTGCCGTCGGAAGAAGGCGGCGTCAAAAACACCGCGAACGACAGACAAAAACAGCAACAATAACAAAAAACGGTTCAGCCGAGTTTCTGCGCCGCCACTAAAAATTTTGGACAGATCAGCGAACATCGAAACCGGTGAGCACGGTAAACCGTGGGAGAAAGGGACCGAAGAACAGGGCGGGGATGGGGGCAAAGAGAAATGCCGAACGAAAATGTCAACTCACGAGGGGGCATATGGCACGAGGAGGCGTAAACCCTTAACTGGTTTAAGCTCGACCAAGTTATTCGTAATCGGTTTTGATATGGGTCGTAAGGGCTCAGCTGGAGCGATGACTCTTCGGACAGGCCAATTGCCATGGCAGTTTGCATGGCAAGCTGTGGGAACCAAAAGGGCGCGCATCAGTAACGACATAAAGAACCCTATACAATTGCACCACACGCACGTCGCTATATTGACGAAACCCTGACCACAGCGAGCGGGGCGCGGGCGCGTCAGCTGACTCATCCGTAAACGAACAAGATGCCAAGGGATGCGTACCATGCCCTCGTCCACTCTTGTATTCTGCCCATGCAATGAGGATCGCCGCTTGTATTGTGTCCACAGTTGGGTGTTGTAGAGATGTCGAAATTTGTTCCTGAAATAAAACAATCGCGCGTCGTCAATGATCGCCGGTGTGATATCAGGCGATCCCGGGAAACCCGAGACTCACTTTGGCGGCATCACAATAGATCTCGGCCACAGCCTGAGGGCCTCGGGCGATGATTTCCGGCATATCTGAGTACCTTGCGCCAAGAGCGGCTATGCAGTTCGCGAGGAGCGGTGGTAGTGTCTGTCGTCGAAACCTGTCGCACAGGTCGTCGTAACTGAAGAACATACACTCTGCGCCCACATTGCCAATGAATGATTGAATGAACTGTTGCATCCAGGCCCGCTGAGGAGAGGAGGGTTGTGCGGCGTCGAAGAACACGGATGATCGATAGAGCTGTGACGATGGTGGTCCTCCTATATGTCTCCCAGATGAAAGTCCCGAACCCGACTGGGTGGCGCGGTGCCCATTGACGGATGCCGAGAGACTCTTGGCGTGGTCGAGCGGGTAAGATTGATAGCGTGAATGGCTGTCGGTTGCATGTTGCCCCACAGGCTGTGGTGGTGAGTACGAGGAGGAGCGTTGCATGGACAACGATAGCGATGATGGCGCAGGTGCGAGGTTCGGCGAGGGAAAGTCGGGAACGGTGCTCTGGGGCCTGCTGGGTGCATCGTGATGGGTAGAAGTGGAAGTACAGTACCCAGGCCTGCCAGCCGGACGTGCCAGGCCGGGTCCGGCGATGGCTCGACTGCGTTCGGCAAAGTAGCGTTCCCGATCACGGAATCTGCATTGTATCTTGGCGACTTTGCAGGCTTCGCATTGGGCCTCCGGACTGGGCTGGAGACACTTGATCTTCTTTAAGCGACTGGAAAGGGTTAAGAACACGATAGTAAGAGATGACGAAGTACAGGTGGAAGGAATTGTGGCGGCATGGGGGCGCAAGGCACTTACCAATTATCGCAGGAGGTAACGAGACGAGGGCGTTTCTTATGACTTTGCGCTTCTTGAGGGGACTCGATGATGAACTGGAAGCCTTCCATATTCAAAGGACGATGGGGAGTGATTTCGATGACGAAGGTATTGGGCTGTTTATATCCGCACTATATAGCAGTACCTCGAGGGCATGTCACGCTGTGTGTTACCGAAAAAACTGTGCCAATAAGCGTTGACTCATGTAAGATGGTCAGATCCGCGAATCTCGAGTCCTCGTCGAAACGATTCTCACTTGTGAACCTGGAAAGCCTCTTAAGCGATCAGGTGCGCACCGCAGGAAGAAACTTACTCAATAGGCCACACCACCCGGGAGCAATGCATTTGATCGATATTTGATCAGAAACAAATCCAGTTTAGCCGCCGGGGATTAGTCAATTCCAGAAGAACTTATTGCGTGAACACCTGGATCTGTTTCAGACCGGTGCCGTAATGGGATTGGCAATCATGATGTTAGGTCCGCAACTCCTTACCAAGTCCACAGCACGCGAACCGTGTCTTGAGAATTCCTGATCCGGATCCCATTGGGAGAGCCGCAAGGTTGACTGCTGGGACGCGTTTTCCCCCAACACGTCAAACCATCTGCCTTGACCAAATAGGGAAGTCTGGGCCGCCTTGGTATTTTTTTTTCTCGGCCACGAGTTGTGCTGGCCTGCCCTATGGGAACTCCGGGCCTCGATCCATGCTTTATCCCAATGGTCCCAGACTCCCAGTGTGTGTGTGTGTGCCCGTGTGGGCGGACGCTTCCATTCCCAAACTCACTGGATTTCACACTGTTTCCAGCGTCGGCCCAAAGTGTTTGGCTGTGCCTCGTAACTAAATCGATGGCATTTCCGGCAACAGAGGCCGAATGGGCCGTGTTCCACTCATGGATGGCCGCCCTGTGCCGCAGCAAAAACTACAAACTTGACAAGTTCGAGCGGTCGAGTGCGCAGCGGTTCAACTCCATCGCGATTGCCGAGTATTTCCGCTGTGGACGGAAACAATCTCCCTCAGCGGGCTGTAGGTATTCAAATGTCGGATCAATGGTACGGTACATCCGACAGCATTCGAGTTGCGTACCCTACGTAATTCCCGTCAACACGCAGATTATTGGCAACGAACGCACTGGACCAGCATGATTGTTTGTGAATTCACTTCACCCATAGTATACTGTCGAAGCTTACTCACCAGGGTGAACGACGCGGCGAGCGTCGAACGAGAGCTATCCATATTCTCCGCCCCACCTAGTTCGCTTCATCGTCCCATCTTAGCTTAGAGCTCCTCATGCTCCGAATTTCTTCGGCATCCTCCTCCCCTTCGCCAAGCCCTTCGTCAGAGAAGAGAAGGTGCTGATGGACATCTCCATTGCCACTCTCCTGGGTCTTTGTGGCGCTCGCTTCAGTGATCGGTCGCCAACAAAGTTAGCCTGCTTGGACGTACCGAAGAGCCCAGGGGTCTGGCACCGCGTAATCTCGTAGTCAGCTCTACATCACGGTCATATGCCGTTGCTTCGCCATTCAGATTTTCATCAGTGAATTGTATCATATTACCGTGTTCATCAAGCACGACATCAGAGTCGATGGTCTTGCGATACTTGTGATACGTAAATAGGGCAATACCTATCACCCTCGCTCGTCAGCCGATGATGTATTCGAAGTAAGAATGAAGACTAACCACAAACAGTAATAGCAACACCCGTGATATTAACTGGCGTTAATTTGTCTCTATAAAACCAAGCAGAGATCGCGATGGTCGAAAGTTCTTTGGCAATCCCTGCTATGGACATCGGGAGAATTCCAGCACGTTGGATGATGCTTGGAAAAAAAAAAACGAAAACGAATATGTCGTCAGCCTCGTGGTGTAGGCGAGAATAGAACGTAACCGCGACGGACGTACTAATACTCGCTCATGACCATGCAGAAGGCAATGATGCCTGGGGCGACCATCATAAGGAGCGTGTTTGCTGTCGAAGCCGGGGTGGCGAAGAAGGGGGTCGAAAACACGTTGATCCACCCTTCCCAGACGACACTGACCAGGGCGACCGAGAGAGCCGCGACGGGCGATAGCCAAAATATCGTTGACGGCGGATTGTCGAGCCCCATGGACTTGTCCTGCATCGCGAGTTGCGTGAAGCTCCACCGGATGCCGCTGCAGACGCTCGCAAAGATGACGAGCAGGAATCCAGACAGGACGAATGCGGTTTCTGCGGCGACCATCAACAGCACACCCGCGAATATGATGAGGATTACGACGACGAGGCGCACGGAGAACGTCTCCAGTCGGAACAGAAATGCAAAGAGGAGGACGAAGATGAGTGAGGAGGACTTGCACATGGCTATGACAGTCAGCTGTCAGCCAATGAACCACGCGAATGACGTGAATAACACACTGTAGAAGGTTAGGCTGATGCTCCTTAGAGAGACATTGGACAGTCCAATGTCGAGCCCAGTCGCAACTGCGGCAGGGGCGGCCTTGAGGCTGCAAAACTAGTATCAAAAGGATGATGTTCCCGAGCAGCCTCGCTCACCTATATCTGCGCAACGTAGGTTGTTTATCCGACTTGAGGCTTCTCGAGAAAGTGCATCTAAGTAGCGCAGCCAGCAAAAATTGCATGCACATGTGGATGGTTGTTACGAATAACGGGTATGGAAAGTTGAAGTGGTCCTCAGAAAACATCCATTTGTTGTACATGGCTAGCACTGTCGCAAAAAGGTACCTGGACGAACAGTGGTTAGAGTCAAGACAAATACTGTGAGTTGGTGCAAAGTACCATGCGAAGATGAAGAACGCGTTGATGAGCGCATTCCTCCACCAAAATGTCTTCTTTTCTGCCTGGGATGCAATGTGGCCGTCTGAAACTGCGTCTTGATCTAAGGACAATATTGATTCGTGTTCGGAGGGAGACGACATGCCAGTGGACACGTGAACAGCGTGTGAAATGCATGACTCGTTCGTATACTCAACTCGTAATTCTTGAACTACTGTATAAGTTTATATATCTTACAACCATCTGTGACGAGCCCCGGTCTCTGTCCACTTCGGCCCGCTGACCGACCACCGTTGCATCCCAAATCGATGGAAGGGCTAAAGATATCATTATCAATCGCGCTTCTTGGGTTCCTGTGCATGTGGAGGCTCGGAAGGAATTGGTGCGGTAGGATAGTTTCGCCTGTGGACCGACTTCATGTGATACCTGAGGGCACTAGCAGCGCTGCAGAGCTTACCAAGTTCGCCAGTGGTCAAACTGTTTTTGGTTGAGATACTCTCGCCACTCGTCTTTCTTTATCTCTGACCGAAAGCGGGCGTGCTGGAGCAATTCTAGGTGGTGCAGAGCATGCGGATAACTTCCAGAATGATCATCGGGTCAGTATCAAGGAATCTACTGAGTCGGACCGACTGTATGAAGCGCGCGTAGTCCTTTTCGCGCCAATATTGTAGATATTCCAAGTAATTGACGAACGCGGGCTGATCGAGTATGTTTTGTTGCGCCAGAGAGTGCAGATAGTAAGGGTTTGCTAGTGATTGCACGAATTCCAGCTCTAGCTCGAACCTTTCTCTGTTTCCTGCCCTGGCATCTGTGACCGGAGGAAGAGATTCGATGGCCACGTCGGCAGTTTCTGTCATCTTCGTTCAATGAGTTGTTTGTTTGGATCTAAAGCCTTTGCCAAATAATCGATCACGTGGCTCTGACGCGTCAAAAAACTTGAAGTTGGTCGTTCAACTTCCTCATCAGTTTTCATCATCATGTCTGACGAAGATTCCAGCGGTTGGGAACTTACAGAATCTGATCCAGGCGTCTTCACGTACGTCTTCAGCCAAACACACTCGTTTTCACCCAACCAAAATTCCTTGCAACATTCAGCGAACTCCTGAAAACGCTCGGTGTTCCGTACATCGTGGATGACCTGTATTCTCTCGAACCAGAGGCGCTTTTCGCACTGCAACCTCTTCACGCACTGATATTCCTCTTCAAATGGGTCCCCTCCGCCGCCGGCGAGCCAAACAGCACCGCCGTAGAGTACGACGCTGAATTTCCCGGCTTCTTTGCGCACCAGACGGTGAACAACGCCTGCGCAACCATCGCGGTCATAAACGCGCTAGGAAATATTCCCTCGCTCCCTTCCGGACCGCAGCTTGCTGACCTCATGAGTTTCACGACTGGAATGGATCCACAAACATGCGGAATGGCGGTGACCAGCGCGGACTGGTTACGCGAAGCTCATAACGCACTTTCTCCGCCTAGTGCTATCTCACTGGACGGCCTTGGGCTACCGAGGAAGAAAGAAGACGCTTATCATTTCGTTGTCTACGTTCCAGTTATGGGTAGTGTCTACGAATTGGACGGATTGAAACCATATCCTGTTCGCCACGGCGAATACAACGAATCTGGCGAAGGCTGGCTAAAGAAGGCAAGGTGTGTTTGGGTCCCTGCCTTCGAAATTTTTATGTATTCTAAAGGATTAATGTCCGCCTTACTATTATCATTAGAGAGGTGATCGAGCATCGGATAAGCACCTATCCGACTGGAGCGGTAAGCGAACTTCCTTGCCTGTGGATACCCCTGCTCCTCGAATTTGACTCCCCTCCCCCCTCTTTCCCCCTGCCAGCTGGAATTTAGTTTGCTCGCGCTTCGCGACGATCCTCTGCCTGCTCTCACAACGCAACTCGAGCATCTGCAGCAAAATGGAAGTCGTGCCGAAGCTGGCCAGCTTCTTGTAAGGATCAGCAACGAAAACTCAAAACGCGAACGCTGGGCTGTACGTCTCGTCTTATTGAATGATGATGACAGGCTCATCGAAACTCGTAACCTTGGTACAGTTCGAAAATAGCCTTCGCCGTCACAATCACATCGGGCTCGTTCACGCGCTATTGGTCGGACTGGCCGAGGCAGGGCAGCTTTCGCCGGTGACGCAGAATGCGAGGAAGGTTATGCGGGAGAGGGTTGCGAGGCAGAGAGAAGCAGGTCTTGGCGACCACATGGACGATGACTAGCTTGAGGCGTTGCAGTGCTCTGCAGGTACCTTGTTGCTTCGCGCTCCACCACACGAGACCTGAACGCATGTCATGTATCTGCGCTCTTTTTCCGTTCAATTCTTTGAATTCCTTCCCTTTTTTTCATGTGATCGTATGCTATGGCTCCCTTTGAGTTGGAATTCCGACCTGGGCCACGGCCAAGTAGGTGGCCGCGCGGTCATCGATGCCTCCATCGATTCATATAATAATGATGCAACTCACAGTTGCTGGGGAAATAGCCACCCCCGAAAAGTTCCGCCCGTCAAGTTACAGGCTACTGGCAGTGCCTTGGAGCATGCCGTAAGTAATAAGAACTTGCAAGCACGCAGCTGATATGAAAGGCGACTCCGGCTCGGTAAACATCACAGGATTCCCTATCCTTGGCTGATCGCTGGTCAGCAATCCATTGGCAGCGTGAAGACCCAGTTAAGTTGTTTGAGGAGTTCACTAGAATTGAACTCGTCTTCCGGATTCCGACAAAACCCTGACGCGGTGAACTTTCTCGCGACCCTTGTCCGGACGGACGCTCGGAGCCGTCCACGACTTTGTGACTCCCAACCTTTCATTGACCCACCGCAAGGACAGCCACACACCGTGACATTGCTACGTACAGGTAACTTGAACCTTATCTCAAAACCAACGACGATACTGCGAGTCTAGTACGAAGAACAATACCGATGTCGCTTACAATCGAATCCACCGTCCGATTGACGTCAGGTAAATGTTAAATTTAAAGTTTTCAGGCGGTTACTCGTTGGCCGGGCCTGGACTGTAATTTGGATGGCGTGATGGGCCTCTTTTTTTTTTCTTTTCTTTTCTTATTTGCCGCCCTTCAACTTACTGACCGCACCACTTGCGGCCCACCTAATCGATCTGATCGATTTTGACTGGCAGGACATGCGATGCCCCTCCTCGGGTTTGGTGTGTATCAGAATTACGATGCGCGCTCGTCCGTCTTAACAGCGTTCGAGGCTGGGTATAGGTACGTCCCGTTTCTTTAGGGATACTACGGGTCATTTCAATTACTTCGCATCGTGTTTCACTGATGTGTTTTTGCGCGGCGTGCCCGGGGCCGCCCTCGGCGCTCATCACACAATTCAATTTTGATCTCCCTGTGCTTACTTACTTACTTTTTTCCCGGCAGGCACGTCGATTCGGCACAGGTATACAGGAACGAAGCCGCGGTCGGCCAAGCTGTCAGGGAGAGCGGGCTCGAGCGGGGAGAGGTGTTCATCAGTGCGTTTCCGTTTCCGTTTTTCTGTTTCTGTTCCTCGTTACGATTTCATTACCGTTGCGTTGGTGTTGCGTACTAACACCCTGCCTAATCATGTGATCATCCTCGCACGGCTCCTATTCGCTCGTTGTTCGTTGTCCTGATGGGGTGCACACTGCCCTGAAGCCACGAAATGTGTTAGCCAGACGCACGGGTACGAGAGCACCCTCAAGGGCGTCGATGAATCACTCGCGAGGTTCGGATTCGGTGAGCGAGGCGAATCGGTCCTGATCATTCATTTTTTCGATTGCAAGCTCATATATTGTGATCCTGATGGCGATCGGAGAAGATTATATCGACTTGTTTTTGATCTATGATCCCTTCTCGGGCACGGAGCGACGTTTGGCAACCTATCGCGCCTTGCTGGACGCACAGAAGGCGGGCAAGATCAGGACCGTCGGGGTGTCAAACTAGTTCGGTCTTTCTGCCCCAATACCTGTCTATTGATTTCATGCTGGGGATCTAGCGGCGTCAAACATCTTGACGATATCAAGGACGCGGGACTGCAGATGCCCGCTGTCAATCAGATCGAGGTACGTCTTGTTCTTATTTTCTTCAAGGTGCTATGTATTACAGGAGATAACCTTGACTTCGTTACGTAGCTTCACCCCCTGTGCCAACAACAGCCTATCGTGGACTACTGTCGCACGCACGGGATCGTCGTGCAAGCGTACTGCCCTATTTTGCGCGGCCAGATGGACAACTCGGTGATTCAGTCGATGGCGAAGAAGGTTTGGATCGATCGCCATCGAAGCGTTCGCACTTTGCATCTTACATGACCTGTGTCAATCCACATAGTACGGGCGGGATCCTGCTCAGATACTTATCAGGTGGTCCTTGCAGAAAGGGTGCGTCTCACCCCTCGTTCATCCTCAGCCCGATTCAACGGTGTTTGTTTTGCAAAGGTTCGTTCCCCTCCCTAAATCGGCTACTCCGGACAGGATCAGGTCGAATGCAGAGTTATACGACTTTGTGCTCGATTCGGAGGACGTGGCACTTCTGGATGGCCTTGATACTGGGAAAGCTGGGGCTGTTAGTTGGAACCCGGTTGATGCGCCTTGAAAAGATGATGGAACGTTGAAATGGTTGAAATGGTCGGGACGCGGGCGAGCGAACGTACATTGTGAGTCACTAGGAATCTCGTTCGTTGCCACTTAGCCACGGGCATGCATGGACAAAGATCGCATACTCCAGAGGAAATTATGTATATTATGAATACAGTCTGATGATGGGATTCATGATTAATGCGATGACAAGTGTGGATCTCATGTTCTTACTATGGTGATTCTTTGCGTCAATGTGATGTGGATTATAAATTCAGCTTATGGGGAAACGGACCGGCGCGAGACCCAGTCCGACGGATAGTAACTTGACGTCGGAGCAGTTGATCGAATTGACGTCGTGCTACATTTGGAAGAATGGACAAGATGTCAGTTTCTGTTGGCCGAAACTTGAAACATTGAGCAATTAGAATTTTGATGGCTGTCTGCGACCGTTCTTTGCGATATGATGCGAAATTCTTGGGCGCAAAGCTGATCATACACGTTCAGGGAGGGCACTGCTAAGTGTGGCTTGATCTTAGTGAAAACACCCGGAGTGGTGTCATATGGCCAGAATCATGTCACTTCTTTAAATCCTCCACCGACGATGACCGGAATGTCAGGCGGGGACAATCGACCGTCAACGTGGTCCGCTCGCTCGCTCGTAATTACAATGTTGGCAATGATCTGAATTGATCGTATCCCCGCCGAAACTTGGAAGTTGATGTGGCGGTGGATTTTGGCAATTTCTCTCGCCACTAACTAGTAACCACGACCATATCCGGCGGGGACAAGTGTACCCACTGCTTGCTTGGCCAAGTTGAACGTTTTTGAATTGCGTGAGTGAGCAGGCATGGATGGAACTACGGACCGAAGATGAGTCGTTCGGGCTTTCGGACCGAATGACTGGTGCTATTCAGTGGCGGTGCAGTGTTTCAACGCACTCATCCTCTGTCATTCGTGGCAATGGACCTCCTCTCTCATTTTGGATGTCTTGATGAGCTGATACAAGTCATCTATCAAGGTTTTCATCGCTTCGTTGTTCTCTCCGCCGTCACCGAGTCCGCTTGCAACGTGTACGTCGGCCTCAAAGGGCCTGAAGGGAGGTGGTGGCGCGGATCGTGGTCAGAGAAAGAAATCGCCCAGTTTGTCGTTCGTCCCGGCACTCCGTTTCCCGTTGTTTGATAGCCAACTTCCGACGCCTTGATCATGGCTATGCTCAGTCTTCTTCTCTCTTGCAGGGTTCAAACAGGAGCTCCCAAGTCCTCGAAACCTTTGCTCACAATTTGTCCGAGGCATTCGTGAAAGGCGAGCTGTGCATAGGCGACTGGGCACCCGACCATGGAGCCAAGATAAACGTGAATCCTTTCTAGTCTTCATCTCCCTCTTGACCAATCATTTGCATGCTTTACTAGCTCACGCTGGGACCCGCGTTCAAGAATCCGGTTCACATCCCATTGGTCGAATTGTCCGCCAAGGAGGCGGCGTCACACGCGACGACCATCTTCAGTGCAGTATGCAAACATGGATTTATCGTCCGTTCTTCGAGCAGTTTGATGACGATTAGTTCCCAAGATTGCAATGCAAGCACAGTCTCGCGGGTGTCGCCTGCACCCGCCTGCGTTTTCTGGCCAGACCGCTGGACCGTCTCGCGAATCAGGTGTGTAGTTCGGTTAAGTACTATGTAATCTCAGTCTGAGGTATTGACAAATGCCCCTTGCATGGAAGTCACACGTGTGCACCCTCGCCCGAAGAGATCGTACGTCCCTGAATCAGAACCCGTGGCGCCGCTTCCAGCCGACGACGGAGCTGAACCCGAATCCAACGCTGCTCGACGGAAGATCGCGTCATTGGAGGCAGAACTCGCACAAGTGAAGGCAAAAAAGGCAAAATCAAAGTCTCCTTCAGCCGAACCGCGTAAGTTTCCGACCAAGGTTACTCCGCTACTCCAATGCCGCATGCTGACCTCCATGTGTGTGCGTGTTTCTTTGGAAGCGGCGTCTTCCGTTCGTCGACCGAAGGGGGCGTCGTTGGCTAATCCGTACAAGAAAGCGCGAAGATATCAGGCGATGGAGTTTGCGAGCGACGATGACTAGCACGTTGATCCACAGCTGCAGTGGATGGAGGACTTCTGTGGTTCTATGGTATGGTTTTTAGTGATTGAGAAGTGTATGATCCGTTGTGGTAGGGTCGTCGTCGCGAACGACTGACCTCCGGTTAACCGAGGTAGCCTATCCACAGGCAATCGGAAATAGCAATATCGCTTCCCCTCTTTGTCCTCGTGGCCCGCCCGTCTCGATATCTTGGTCGACGAATAACGTTGGAAAGAGGTGGTAACGTCAAGCCTTGTCCCTCGTATGGAAATGTAATTTCGTCACAGTGGCAGCTGCCACGAATGAAAGGCCGCTCAGCACTTCTAGTGAGCTCTCTGATTGGCGGAGGCACGCACGAGTGGATTCTTACAGCATGTGAGCTAAGACACCTTGACCAAAGGCAGACTCTGAGAAATTGTTACATGATTGTAAGTTGAATACGGGTGTGTTTGATCGGGGTTTCTCAATCTGTCTGCGCTATCGCAGACGGTGGAGTACTGATTGCTTATCAAGTCTGTTCATCTGCTCCGAGTCATTGTCCGAGCCGAGACCGAGACTCGTACCGAACTTATGATGGCTGAACCGAAGCAGTACCGAATTGGGACATGTTGCTACGGGCTTTATAGTTGGGGTGGCCACCAATGCAACCAACTTTAGTTACACGTTGTACAGAACAATTGCGTGTCATACTTGCTTTTTTCCTCCCCAATACCCTTGACCTGAAACCACCATGTCCTACATTCCCAATGTTTTACCTACCGATACCACCACTAACCCCATTAGTGTAGAGGTTATGTTTGCTCAGATTTTGGGTGCGGTACAGAAGTCGGTGCGCTATCCCTTTTTTTTGCTCGGTGCAACTGAACCCCGTCTTCAACGAATGTCGATCCACTAGCAAGCTGAGATATCTGAGCTTCGCCAAGAATGCACTGACCTGAGGCTCGCCAATGCGAGTCTCGAGAGACAGGTCAGGGAGGGCATGAATGTACGTCGACCATGTACACTGCTGAACTCCCTAAACTCGACGGGTTGCATTTGACAGAACCAAAACGGAGGGCGTAGGGGCTCCACCCCTGGGACGCCCATCCTAGGGAGCCCTCAGCTCCGCGCCAAGTCTCCGTTTCTTTCACCTTACAACATCCCTGCGCTCTCCGCAGTTGCCAGTACCTCGACTTTCCTCGCTCCGTCCCCGCTCGGGGACAACGCGATATCCGGCTTCCAATATGCACAACGCGACATTCCAGGATTCTACGTCGTCATTCCGGCAGGAGGGGCTGGCACCCGCCTCTGGCCCTTGTCCCGCGAGGAACACCCCAAGTTCCTGCTCGACCTCACTCTCAAAGGGCGGTCTCTGATCCAAGCTACATGGGATCGTCTGCTCCCCCTCACCTCCCCAGTCCGCTTGACGGTCGTCGCCGGGCCTGGACACGTCAAGTCCATCCAGGAGCAACTCCCGGAGCTCCTCGCGCACAACCTCTTTTGCGAGCCCGGACCAAAAGAGTCAATGGGGGCCATCGGTCTCGCGGCGGCCGTGCTGGCCAAGCGCGACCCGGACGCTATAATTGGTTCGTTCGCGGCGGACCACATGATTTCTGGCGACGATGCGTTCCTGTCGGCGATTGCGGAGGCGGTGGAGGTCGCTAAGACCGACTACCTCGTGACTATCGGTATCGCGCCCTCGCACCCGTCGACCGGGTTCGGATACATCCGTCTTGGGGACAAACTTAGCTTGAAGCAGGCGCCGAACGCGCGGCTCGTGTCGAGTTTTAAGGAGAAGCCGGACGCGCGGACGGCCGCTGCGTATATCGGCACCGGAAACTACCGGTGGAACGCGGGCATGTTCGTGACGAAGGCGACGGTGTTGATGGGTTTACTCAAGGACTACAAGCCAGATTTGTACGACGGGCTGCAGAAGATCGCGGAGGTGTGGGGGGACGAGGCGGCGCGAGAGAAGACGTTGGCCGAGGTCTGGCCCGGACTTGAGAAGATCGCGATTGATAATGCGGTCGCTGAGCCTGCGGCCGCGGAGGGCAAGGTGGCCGTTGTGCCTGCGACGTTCGGTAAGTTTCCGCCGTATGTGTGGCCTGGATCAAGTTAGATCTGATCGTTCCTGCTTTTTGTTTATTATTGTAATCAGGTTGGGACGACGTTGGCGACTTTTCGTCTCTCGCGGAACTCATTCCCGCAGACACCAACCAACCTCGTATCCTTGGCGATAGTGCCTTGGGTATGTGTTCTCATTTGCCTTGTCGTAATGCAACGCTGATGTTTCTTTCTTTCTTTTGCGATACTTTGCAGTCCTCACCGAGCAAGCCGCGGGCGGTATCATCGTCCCCGGGTCGGGACGGCTGATCACCTGTCTAGGCGTAGACGATCTGGTTATCGTCGACATGCCAGACACGTTGCTGGTCACGACGCGCGCGCGCTCGCAGGAGGTAAAGCGGCTGGTGAAGAAGTGTCGCGAAGCTGGGTGGAAGGCGTTGCTTTGAGCCCCTGGGGCTTTGTCTTTCTCTGCCGGGGACAGACGGATTTTGACTCGATCTGTTTTCTTTTTCCTTTTCTTGGTTTGTTTTCCCTCCCGTGACTCTCGATAACTTGACCCTCGGCACAGCGTGTGGACTATAACTGACAATCCATCTCGGAATTGACTTGGTGTATATATATTTCTCCTCCCCATTCCTCTAATCGTGCACACATCCCCGGTCATATATCGTGTAATCATTGTCCCCCTACTCCTCTGCGTCCTCCGAATCATGGTATGTCTGTTCCTTAGGGTCGAAACTAGTGTTGTTGTCTGTCTGTCTCAATATAATATTTTCTCCGCTTTCCATTCCTTCGCTGGGACAGCCTTATGCAGTAGGTCTTCTCTTGTGAGCTGGACCGTGATAAGTGCCGGAGTGGACGAGGATGCAGCGGATATGGTAAGAGAAAGAAAGGCCTGGGCGAGATGTGACACTTTCCATACCACTTATGTAAGGACTAAACTTGTAGGAAACTTGGACCGGACCCTGGTCATTCGTAAGTGATGCTTTCCATGGGGCCAGACCACGGTAACCTCTTATGATCATATTACTATCAGTCCCGGTACTAATGAATCCAATATCCAACGTCATGACTGAGTGATCGATTCTATGGCACAAGGAATAGGTGGTCATTGTTGTTGCGGTCGCTCTCGAGCGCTCTGGAACACCACTTCTTCCCACCGGCTTACACCTTTCGACCGTCATGATCGCTCTCCTGAGCATTTCGCCAAACTACAAGATCGCGCTCGCTGGAGATAGGAAAATCATCCTTCAATATCTTTCCGATGTCCTTCCCTCGCCCTATCGCGAATATGCGAGTGTATCTACTTTAGTCTTTCTCAACTCGGGTGAGATCACATTATCACTGACAGCTTTTCCGACTCCAACGGATTCTCTTTGGAAAGTTGCGGCTATGCTTCAGTATTAGTTGAATGGTTGTTCCGTGCTAACTTCCATTTCCAACAGTCACAAGCATAGCGAGTCTCGAAAAGACCATTCAATCCTTTCGCACAGAACGAAAGTTCAAGTGTGTTCTCTCCACCTTTATTCACACCTCGTTGACAGTCGCAGCTCAACGCGCAGACAATCAATTGAATGAGACTACCAGGGGTCTACGAGCAGACCTTGATGCTCTGGTACCGACCCTCGGGTGCGTTTATCATCATCCCTCCTTGCGTCTCTCTGACCCGTTTTGGAAAAATAGCCGATCTAAAGCAAATCGTTCAAGGACCACTCAACAGCTTGCTGTGTCCCAATGCGCTCAGCGCGCACATGATAAGTGGTGTCAATTTAAATCAATGTATGCCCGCGGTCGCATATATGATGCTGCACAGCATCTTCTTGATATTATCGACACAACGAGCGAGGACCTCAAGCACAGTGAGTTGATCATGGACTGGCTTGAAGGTTAGTTCCTGCGTCGTTTCTTAGTATGTTCAGTCTCAGATGAATCCTGATTCGTTGCTCGGCAACTGATGCATTAGGTGTTGCACTCAAGGTGCGGTTTATGCGTTTAGAACGGCACGACGATTCTCATTTCGTTCAGTTCAAGCTTCCCAGATTCCACGTTGATCGGACGGACTGCGATATCCTCGAAGACAACGATCGTGTTGCAGGGCGATCGAATGCTTCCAAAAGATGAAGAATGAGTTATCGAAGGAGTCGAGCGCTTTCGATGAGCAAGCGCTGTGGGAACTCGGTGAGCAATCACATTGACGATAGAGGGAGCAATCTGTGAACCTCTTTGGACCAGATCTTCGACGCCCATGTATCCAAAACAATGAGAGACGGGCAACGAAACGATGGACTATGACTCGGCCATTGGGTATTATTCGAATGTACTCTCACTAGAGCCGTCAAACATCAGTGGAATCATTGTCAAACGTTGCCAGGCTCGAGTAGGTGCATTGGAGGAGGATCTCTTTTTATTAGTGTTACCAAGGTATGAATTCGCTTCCGCATGGCGTGTAGTTGACCGCGGTGATTGTATGATCAGGATATTGAACATGACCCATCGAACTAGAACTACAGAGGATAGATGCTGTATTACATGACATGGGCCGCTACAAGGATGCATTCGGTGCATTCGAGATGAAGGAATCGGCCGACCCACAAGTTCGCGGTGAGCCCGTTGAATCTATTTCGCGCGAGAGTACAAATTGATGACGTTTCGATGTCAGAGCTTCGGAGTCGATATCTGGACATGACTCCACTGATTCGAAAAGTAATCAATCAGGGTCGTCTTTACGATAAAAAGATTTAAAGAACTCCCGATCTTCGATGAGCTCCGGTCAGCAATAATTACTCGTAATCGGTTCGACCATGCACACATCAAGGAAGAAGTGGAGAAATTCTATCAATATGTAATGTTCTCACACAGGTGGCCTCAGCCTGCCGAGCCGACATTCCAGATGGTCAAGGACATCGCAATCTGTGGACTACCTGAATCCCCACAATCGAAAAGTTCGTCAACTTCTGTATTCTGGTCCAATCACGCCGATTCTGATGTGCTTGGAGTGATACATGTTGTATCAACCAGGCTGACAACCGCACCCAACAAGGATCTGTGTTGGTCATGTTTTGGTGGTACTGTTGTGCGACACTCACGCTCGTCCATCTCCTCGGTGTGATCTGGCCTCTCGGAGTCGCAGCAAGAAGGTGATCTATGGAAAAGCGGAATAGTGGACGTACCAGGAGTATGTTGCTTCAAAGGTCATTCAGCTTTACACGGAGGACTGGAAACCATATCTCGATCTGAATCTGCTAAATCACAAGAAAGTATCATTCTCTCGGAGATGGAGCGGGCAACTAGGATTTCCACGATTTAACCAGGGCTAAACCGCGCACGGGAGAAGCTGTACCTGGCTTCGAAGCGTCGGACAACGCGGGAAGAGGACATTGGCACGTACTACTCGTTGTTTGGATTCTTCGGTGTCACCCTCCCTGTTATACATGACAAATGTAAGCAAGCCGTCAGTCGGCTGTTAGAACACATGAGGATGTGTTCAGTCAGTGGTACAATTCACGCCTGGACCGGGACTTCGGGCAGTCTCCATAGTTGCTGTTTATGACCCAATCGAACCCCTCACATTCCGCGACCGATACCAACGAGGTGGATAGGATGACACTGCAATTATCACTTCCTGTAAGTGCTGCGTTGTATGAATAACTCGGTCTCCCATCTGTATCGATTGTTTCTAATTGACTGAAACTTCCTGGTCTCGTTTTTCCCCTCACCAACCTCCCCCGCTGCGCGCGACATGATGCTGATCTCACCACCCCTTTTGTTGTACAACATCGAGGATGCTTGGAGAGTTGCGCATACTAGAGACCAAGGATAACTTGTCAGGAATCCACAGTCTAGTTCTCGTCCCTCTCCCTTTGCTGACCGGGATTTCGCAGGTGGCATTCCTCAATTTGATCTAGGGACGCGCGCACTCTGGATCGTCGTTCGGCTCAGGCAACCATTCAGTGGGCTACTGCTTTATTTGCAGAAGCGAGAGCAGTACAGACGGGTCACGACAGACATTTTCAAAAAGGTGCAGATTCGGGCAGAGAGAGTTGATGGAGAGAATTTGTACAGTCGACGTACAGTAGTCGTGCCAGATTGTTGGTTCAGCTATCTGGTGACTCGGACGCATAGTGTCGGCGGGGAGTATATTATCTGGTAAGTACAAAGAAATATGGTCGCTCCGTGCACATGAGTTGCTAATATGGCACATTACATGTTGGAAAGGTAACACTTCACCCTTTCGATGCCATATGATGCACGAATGCACCAACAACACGGCCCGCCAAGTACGCACAGTAAGCACGGTGTCCCTCACTATCCACAACAACTGCGGCGGTGCCGCAGCAAAGGAAGTAATGTCCTCTGCCACCAAGGCAACACCAGCAGTCGAACCACTGCATCCCCACCGCCATGCTCGAGTGTACCTCTGCGGCACCGTGAACACGTTCCCGAGTCGGGCGTCGCTGACGAGTCCAAAGTGAACATCCGAGTCAGCACCATATGGTGGCTCATGCCATCAAATACGTCGAACGGCCTCATTTCCCTCTTGTCCTTGCCCCGGCCCACTGTACTAGGTCTGCTTGAATGGACCAGTGCCGATCAAGCACACCAACCTCGGGGCGTCTGCCAGTGGCACTCATACCCCATGGCCAACACCCCCTCTTCCAACACCACAAGTCTTGGACACAACCAGGTTGGCTTGCATTTAGTGCCTACCAATGTAAAATGTTTCTGAACTATATTGATTGGTATCATGAACCACAACAAATGTTGTAGTCTACAAGTTCATTAAGGTGTCATTCCATCCACCTTTGTCCAATGGCTCTTGAAAGTCTGTTCATGATGCAGCAGTGGTGCCATCAATAAGTGGAAGGACTCAAAAGAGATGATACAGTGACACATAACTCACTGGCAGATGGAATTGCAGGTATATGAACACACAGAAGTATTACAGGCATAAAAATGAATCAAGCAATTATTGCCAACAGGATATCCAAGGCTCTCCAAACAGTGAACTGTCAATATCAATAGAATAGTTGTGACCAATGACTGAGGAATAGACTGGAAGGTAAAAGGTGGTTCTATGCCAGGGAGGAATCCATCCAAAGCAAGAGCCATGAGCAGATATAATCCAGTCATCTTGTACATCCAAAGCAGCATAAGAGGCAAACTTCTGCACCTGCCACACTTTGATGCAATGATCATCAGAACCTGAGATAATATGAGTGCCATCAGGTGAATAGACAACAGAGTTGACATCTCGAGTGTGCCCCTCAAATGGACCTGCCACACACTGACTGGTGGTTGCATTCCAAACTCTGATGGTCTTGTCCTGAGAGCCAGAGACAATATGAGTGCCATCAGGTGAATAGGCAACAGAGGTGACATCTCGAGTGTGCCCCTCAAATGGACCTGCCACACACTGACTGGTGGTTGCATTCCAAACTCTGATGGTCTTGTCATAAGAGCCAGAGACAATATGAGTGCCATCAGGTGAATAGGCAACAGAGATGACTGCTTGAGTGTGCTCATGCATTGTATGGAGATCTGCTGGCCAACTAGCTGGATGTCCTGAGCTTGCTGAGGCATGATTTTTCAAGTGACACAGCCAGAGATGACAGAGTGGAGAGCTGGTGGGAGTCTGTGGCATGGCTGATAGATAGAGATGAGGGGTGGACTTTTGTAAAACAGCCCCAAACACTTGGATAAATTGGAATGCTTCTGAGCCCAGAGCACTAACTTCATGACCCTATATGTGTTGTTTAGTAATCATGCCATGTCATAATCAATAGACTTGCCTTAGCCCAATCCTGGAGAATTTTGCAGGTCCTTAGAGCAGATTGAATCATGAGATAGGGAGAGGAGTGTGAAAGCAGGCTGATAGCTTCTGTTACAAACCTCTTCATTTTCAACTCTTCAAAGTCATGTGACCTGCTTAGTCAGCATCACGTAATCGCTTACATAAGCATTGTCTCTCATATTTCACTTGTTACTTTTACAAGTCACGTGATCCGCTTAGTCATCATCACGTGACCTGTACCTTTATTGTTATCATACCACTTTATATTTACCATATTAGCTAGCACTGCTTATTCGGACCAGCCCTAAGTTGGTCTGTGCACACATGTCATTAGTATAAATACTTGAATGCAACAACTGAACAAGCTAGTCTTGTTCTGGTTGAATTCCCTCTAACCTATACAGTTCCCTCCTAAATCTTTGTCCCCTTGTTGAGATGCCATAGTCCTTTTTGGATAGAGGTTGCCTTCATAAGAACAAGACTTTCTTTACTATCCCACCTCACTTGTCACCAGTACATCGTGACAAACACTTTTGCTTCTAAACCGCTTTGTCATTGTCGGATCCCAGACATAAGGGAGACCCCTCACATCAGAGGATAAAGAGAACCCTTGACCAGGTTACTGTCCAGGGGATTACGAACCCTTAATCTATAAATTGTATCGCGGGACTGTACATCCCACAAACTCGTTCGCTTTGTGAAGGCTACGACCTCATTCGAGAGGACACACTTCGCCGCAAGTAATAGTATCAATCCCTACCCTGTGCATAGTGGGTCAGCACACGCTTTCGAACGAGCGTAATTGTTATCGAGGTTGCGCGTGATATAACCTAAACAATCTGCGGGTATTACCTACCCATCTGCTCGACGGGCAACAGATATCGCCTGCGTGCACACCCCGGTTCCCCCACCAGAAAGTCGTGCCCGTGACATGACCAGCCGAAGAAGATTTTTCTTTACAGATTCGAGTGAAGTGACTCTTCGTGAGATCCTCCTCGTTATATGAGTATCACCCTCATCGTCCTCATTGGAACACTCGCTTTCGTCTATTGTTTCACCCTTATCACCGCCCTCTTCTATCACTTGTCCAATCAAGAAGAAGGATACCATCTTGAATTAGTTGTTGCTGGAAAGGAATTCAAACTAAGCTTTCTCAGCCCTGATTACCATCGACCCTCAGAACCCGACCCATACAATGTGAAAACTCAGTGGTCTGACGCTGGCTGGGAAACCAACTATGAAACCGCCCCCGAACCAATCGCTCTTTCTACCCCGGAAGAACTCACCACGATACACGAAGCACACGATCAGCAATTTGTAGCTTACCTACAGGAACAAACTATCCTCAATTGGACTACCTAAATCACCCATCATTCCTGTAACCTTCGAAAACGTGTCCTTCACTGTGTGGAAGGCCATTCCTGTCCCCCGCCTTCCAATACAGGAAGAAGACCCTAACAATGACTACATTGGAGGCTTTGAACTTGACATAGTCGGTGATTGGCCTTTTGAACTCAAAAACCAATTCCTGAGATCCCTCGACGGCGAATTCCTCGCTGAAAACTACGACCCATATTACATCTACGCCAGTCACGTAGAATTCCAAATCGACTTACAAGATGGGATCAGGAGGATATTCGATGGATATGGGCACGGAGCAGCCCACGTTCAACCCAATGAGAGGCAGGGGCTCAAGATCGATCCCCGAAGACCAACCACCCCAGCCATTGACGAGCGCCGTCTCAGATGCTCGACTAGACTTGCTGTACAAAACAATCGAGAAGCTGCAAGAACAGCTTCGAGAGGCACAAGACAGCGCCCGAAAGGCCCACGACCGTCTAGACCAAGAAAGAGAAGAAGTCCCTCCCCAGACGTTGTCCTTGTTCCCAGAAACCCTTGCTGTCATTGCAGCCCTTCGACCTTCACAAAGGTCCTCTGAGAACTCGAAGAAGCGCGCCGAAATAATCCCTGATCCTGGGAATTTCGACGGAACCTATAGTTGTTATGACAAATGGTGGACGAAAATGATGGCCTGGATTGAAGTCCATGCAGAAATGTTCACCACTAATAAACAAGGATGTCTAGCGGCTCTCTCTTGCATAGGTGATGTAGAAGAAAAGGACAAAAATGGTGCTGGTGCTTGGGCCAGAAACGAATTAAAAAAGCGACGAGGATGGGAAGATCATGAATGGCCTTTCCTGGCCCAACTAGAAGCATTACTTGATGGCCGTTTTTGAATCGGCAATGAGCGAGATATAGCTCTTCGAAAACTTATGGATAAAAAGCAAGGATCGAAGGAGCAAACCCAAGTCTTCCTAACGACATGGATAGCTCTCTACGATCAGGCGAAATGCGATCCTATGATGGGAATAGCCCTTCTCGAAAGGAACAGTCGACAAGACATTATCAAACATATGTTCCTACAAGGAGAAAGGCCCACAAAGATCCACGACTTCATTGCCGTCATTCAAAAGTACGCCAACGCCATCAAAGCTTTCAAAACTCGCTCTTCCTTCCAACGTTGAGATCCCAATGCCATGGATATCGATACAACTCTAACAACTACTGATGTTTGAAAGACATCTCTGGAATGTTACAACTGTGGAGGCAACAGACATTGTGCCAAGGAATGCAAAAAACCTTCCACTCGCTGTAAAGATTGTGGATTCTCTTGTGGTGGACATAGAAAGGAATGTCCCAAATATAAAGCCAAACAAGTGTGGGCCACAGAAGGAACTGCTTCAACAAACCAACAAACCCCACAATCACCTAACTGGGTTAAAGCGATACAAGGCATGGACTTAGAGGCTGCACAAGCCTACTTTTGAGATCTCGATGTAACTCAGGGAAGAGAGTAAGGGAGGCCATATCGGGTACGACTCCTCCCCCTCATAATAAACAAAAAAATAGTTTACTTTCAAATTACTGTACTCAACGCCTAGATAGTGCTAGTACAAATTCTGTTTCTTCTTTTTCTTCAAATCGTTTTAGTGTATTAGATAACGATGTTTCTCTTGATTCCTTGTCTTCTCACAGTAGTATCCTACCAGATGACACAACCGAAGCCACGATCTCGAAAGAGCGTGCTCCCCGGGAAGGGAGGCTTAATTTGGCTTACAAAGAAAAAATAAATTCTCTCCCTCTGTTACGATTCATAGAGGACCCCCCCCCATTTCTTTCTCTCTTTTCTCCTACTCCTCGTTGTCTGAATGAGACCTCATCAATTTATACCTTTGTTGTATGACTAGTCACCTATAGCTTCTTCTTCTCACGCACTATAGGTTACCTATACATTCCATACCCTTCTTCAGGGTTCCATGACACCATTTTTTCGACCAATCATCGGTTGTCCTTTTATCTATTTTCCTACCTATTTAAAACGTCGCACTCTCGATGTACATCTTCTTCTAACTTTGACCTCCTCGAGTATCCTAGATACGTCTTGGAACATACCTCTTACCAGCTGAGAATCTCTGTGTGACTTCGTCCTGCACTTGAGTGGACGCTTCGACTACAAAAGAGCCTCAATATCTAGAACTCCTGGAAGTCGTCTCTTCACCTCCAATCCTCGAACCTCTGATCTCTCGACTCTCAGAGAACCTCGTCGTCTTGATCCCTAGACCCTCAAGACCTCCTTCGTCTCCCCCGTCGTCTTGCTTCATCCTCGTCCACTCCCATAACCTCCCTCTCGAGGATACCCTTGATCCGCTCAGGACCAAGTGTAACAAAAGGTCAAAGTTGATTCTTCGCGCCTACCATTGAAAGTAGAGCCTCCCATCATTTCGTCTTTCAACGCCCTTCGCCCAAGGAGGACCCGCCCTCCTCCCCAAACTCCCCCACAACCACCCCACTTTGGACGCTTTAGAGCCCCCTCAGACGTTGAAGAAGAAGAACCTACGCCCCTCGCCACCACTAGCTCTCTCCCAGGAACTTACCAAACTGATACTCAACAACCATCTCGATCCCCTTCTCCCTGCGACGAAACTGAGGCCATCGAGATTGACTACTCGTACCCATCTGACAGATCCCCTTCTCCTGAATCCCTTCGCAACAGAACACCCCCACCCAACAGGTCACCGACCCCCCCATCCAGCAGATCCCCCACACCCCCAACAACCTTACCTACTATGGCAACGAAAACTGCAGAACTTCGTCTAGGAGCACCCACCCCTTTCGATGGTTCTTCATCGAAGGCATGCACCTTCATCAACGAAGCACAATTATACCTCTTAACCAATGCAGCCACCTATGACACTGATGCAAAAAAAATCGCCTACATCCTCTCTTATATGAATAAAGAGTCTGCCCTTACTTGGGCATCCACATTTTGTGCCAAAATCCTCAGCTCTACAACCCCCGCCTTCGGAACATTAATAGACTTCATCAAGGAGTTCAAACAAGCCTTTGACCATCAGGACAACAAAGCAGACGCTATTGCTTGGCTATCCTCGACTAGGATGAACAAAGATTCCTTGCTCACTGTCTATATCTCAGAATTCCAGAACAGAGTTGCCCTCAGTGGAGTAACATCTGATGACGTCCTCATTGGCTACTTCTCCACAGGACTACCCACAGCCCTCATGCGTCGCATCTATTCCATGGACACCCCCCCCACCACTATCACCGAATGGTACTCCAAAGCTATCCATTTCAAAAATCAATGGGAACGAGCAGACAGTGTGGCAACCAGGAATAAAAACCCCTTCCCAATGACCACCCATCATCACCGATACTCCTCATCCACAAGAGCTGACAAAGATCCCAATGCCATGGATGTCGACGCTGTCAAAATCTCCAAACTCACTCCACAAGAAAGGAAGTGATGTATCGAACAAAAACTATGCTTCAGATGTCGCAAGGGAGGACATTTAGCGACAGCTTGTACCACTTTCCCTTCCAACAAAATGACCGAAAGGAACATCCAGAAAGTCGAAGAGAAAACTGAGACTCTCCCAGCTCTCCAGGAGATTGAGGATGACAATGAAGAACCTGCAATTCACAAAGTTTCCCTGTAGGATTTTTGAAAGGAGGACCCTCTCTGATGCAGGCCCCCTCCATATCTCAAACGCATGTACTTGTAGCTGATAAACGAATGAAATCTATCCATATCCCCCTTCAACTCGTTGTCCCTACTCGTGATCTCAAAGACGTCAGCACCAACGCACTCATCGACTCAGGAGCAGACATCTCCTGTATTGACTGGCATTTTGTCGATAAGCATCGACTTCCAAAGGAACGACTTCCCAATCCCATCCCTGTCAGAAATGTCGACCAATCTTCAAACAAAAATGGCGACATCAAATTCACCTCATCCCTTTATGTCTGCATAGCAGGGATACTTCAAAAAGTCAAATTCTATGTCATGCACTGTGGAAAGGAGAACATCATTTTAGGACTACCCTGGCTACGAACTACGAACCCAGTCATCGATTGGAAAGAGAAAACTCTTGCCATTAAAACTTCCCGCAACAAAACCGAAAACCTAAATGCACTATACTCCACTGACCACCTTCAACACTCAGCCAAACTTTGTCCCCCACCTCCTATTGCCAAACCTATTGCCAAACCTGTTCGTCATATTGATGTCGACCCAATCTATGATGATAAATTATATGACTACCTTGATAACTGGGCTGGTCACCGGTTCCCAACTCAGGCCAGAATCCACTACCTGGTCAATAGAGTTGTTAAATGTGGACAACGCTTCGCATTAGTCACCCCAGCCTTGATCAATGCCTTCACCACGTCGACCAAGTTAGCCATTCAAGCAGATCAAATGAAACCAAAAACGACCCTTCCCCCAGAATATGCCGCCTATTCCTCTGTATTCACCAAAGAATCCGCCAATCATCTTCCCCCTTCTCGACCCTATGACCACGAGATCAACCTTGATGAATCTTTCTCCCCAAAGATAGGCAAAATCTACCCCCTCACCCCCGAAGAACGAATAGCTACAGAGACATTCCTTGACGAAAATCTCAAAACAGGAAAAATTTGTCCATCAAATTCCCCTCAGGCCTCTCCCTTCTTCTTTGTAAAGAAGAAAGACGGTAGTCTCCGTCCCTGTCAAGACTATCGATATCTAAATGAGCATACCACTCGGGATGCATACCCTCTTCCTCTCATCTCAGACCTCATCGATAAACTCAGAGAAGCGAAGACCTTTACCAAGTTTGATGTCTGATGGGGATA